>JAAAKG020064169.1:6892-17676 GCA_010014905.2 Druon quercuslanigerum | reverse complement strand
TACTTGAAATAACTTGTATGCAATTCAAAAAAAGTTTATTTTAAGTACATATACAATTCATAAATTATTTCTAAAAACTTGGCAAGATTAAAATTTTAGTATATAATTGCTCTTAGCTTTTAAGATTTTTATGAAAAGTCCTGTAAAAAAAACAAGAATGCAACGACCAAATTTGGACCAAAACAGACAAACAAAAAATGCTCAAATTGAAATCTGGAATAAAATCCTTGTTCAGAACGAAAACTTCAGACAAAAATAAAAAATGAGTTTTCATCAATTTGATGATTGGACGTTAAATAGGATAGTTAGTTTGGATTTTAATCTGATTTAAATTTTTAAAATTTTAAGATTTTTATATAAATAAATAATAAAAAAAGTCTTTAAAACGAAGGATTTTCATACTTATTGTTTGTGAAAAAGGGATTCCTCATTTCTCAAGTGTATGAACTAAGGAAACTGACGTCAATTAAAAATCCGTTATTAATGATACAATTTTTATTTTACCATTTTAGTTCAAACGACTTATCATTTTAAGAAAATGTTGTAAAAATTTTCCTTTAACGGTGGTGAAGAAAGGAATTTTATTAAAAATGTGTGTATTTTAATCTGCTTTATTTTTAGCGTAAAATCATATGCTGAAAACGATAAAAATAATATCTATTTCTTAAACTGATATATGAGGTGAAAGCCAAATCTGTACAATCGTTTATTAACACTTTTAAACGTTTTTTGTATAATTTAAAAGGCCATTCTACATAGCATTTTCCTAACAAATGGAGATATTTTTTATAATTTTATTCCTAAAATTTATTCCTTAAGGTCAAACATGGTACCCTTACTATCGAGGATATCGAACCTACTTTGGATTAGACATGGTTGACTGGATCTGATTTTTATTGAATTAAATTGATTTTCTCTCCTTCAAATTACTGAGTTGTCAACTATGGATGGTTTTAATATATTCATTTAACATATAAATTTCTTACGTATCAACAGTGTTCACTGCACGTGCCCTGCAAAACTGCTTATTCTTGAAGAATTTTTAATCAGCATTTTCGTAGTCATGAAAACCACGTCCAGTCGCCGTTCCCACAATCGCCAGGCAAGATTCACATGCAGTATTAGCAATAAACCCTACCTAAAGTCATCCATGCCATGGCCTACAAGGTGGATCATACTTGTCACCTCAAAGCAGTCGTTCATCACTTCTTCCTGGTAACGGAACTAATTGTTTGAAAGGTTGACAGTTTTCGCGCCGCATCTCGTGAGGAGTAAGTGATGTGGAGAAGTGGTGAGCGACGCTCCGCGACAGCGACGAAGCTCGAGCTACAGAGGAAAAAGGTCAGAAAACCTTGTATTTTGTTAATTTACTTCGGTGTATGATCTCTCGATGCATCATGTATTACTCCCTCTCTCACACACGTGTCACTCTCTCCTTTTAATCGGAATTAGGGATTAGGTACCGAGGCGTAGGGCGAATATTAGGGATCATTGTTTTAAAAATTAATTCAACCCACCAGAGGGTGTTTGACACAGATGTTAAAAACAAAATGAAGTAATTCGAGGTTATTTACACCACCCATCAAACTTTCAGATCTGTAAGGGTTAGGGCTTTCAGTCCGAGAGTCGGATTGATCAATCGGATACCATATAAAAATAAAGATAGGTCATTCCCTTCTGGATTGACTTATCAGTTTGGCACCTCCGACAAACGAGTTAAAAATTAAATGCTAACGTGCAAGATACATTCTCTTCTTAATTTCACTCGCTCGTAACATATCCTTTTTTACTTTTATGATTATTAAATCAAAACAAAAAAATATATGTAGAAAATAAACGAACAAAAAAATAAAAAATACAAAAAAAAAATGAAAAATACCCAAGCTGACAGGAACAGCACCAACACCACGATGCTCTCTCCCTGACACCCTAGAATTAAATGAGGTTAGAAATGTTTTGGATTCAGCTATTCGCAGCAGCCTCCATCGACGGATTCGGGGTCCACCACGACCTCTCGACCACCCCCACTCCTACCCTACTTCTTGAACCGTGCGCGCTCTCTCTGGAAAGAGTGGATAGCCAGCAGTACGCTTGTAGCATCTGTAGCGACAACATGTCAATAAAGTGATTTCTTACCTCGAAACCGGCCATTCGTCTTCTAGTCCCAATCGGACGTCGCCATGGATGCCGCCAGTGCACAACCGAGTAAGTACAACAAGATTCGGTGTTGGCCCTTAACTGGCACAATTGCCTTTTATAACTCAATTTTCACCCTACATGTTCAAAAGTGTTTTGCGCAGCCGGTAGTGAATATTCTTGCACACAAATATTATCTAATGTTGTTTAAGACATATTTTTAATGTGGAATGGGTTTTATAGCCACAAGTTTAATTTAAGTTACATGACGCATAGTTCATTTTATTGAATATAGTAAGATTAATTCGAGCTCAAAAATTTGTTGGGATATTTTTTACACATAGTTCCAGTTAAGGATTAATTTCACATTATCAGAGCTGTGTCTCAAATCGCGTGCGGTATGATGTTGTAGCGTGTTGCGCATCAATCTGTGGCCTGTATTGCGCGCCGCATTAGAACTGTGGCTCGACTCCCGTGCGGCATGACCCTGCGGCGTCTCGCGCATCAGTCTATGGCCTGTCTTGCGCGCCGCTTCGGGAGTTACCGCTCAACTCGCGCGCGGTATAACACTACGGCATCTCATGCATCAGAGCAAGATCTGCCTTGCAAACGTCGTCAGAGTCTTGCATCGGGACCAGCTCCCCTTACAGAACTCACGCGGGCATCGGACAAGCCCCGCTCTGCGAATCTAACCCAGATCTTTCGAATCTTTCACAGATCTAAAGGCATATGCGGGCGGGCGGTTCCCGGTTCTTATTGCGGTGGTAATTGGGACCGTCGACCGTTAAACGTGCAGCGCGATCCGCGCTGATTGATCGGTGGTTGCGACCGTGGTCAGGGCCCGGAGCTGCTCGGCTGAGTGCAGCTTAAGCAGACTTATGGCTCGGCGCGCACTAACCAACGTGCTACGTCGAGCGTCTCGAAAGATCCTGAACCGGCCCCGAGAGGAATGGACCGACGGGCTGGCACTCAGCAGCCTCGAGATGTTACACGAATATCAGCAGGACTTCTCCACAAATCGTTTTGAGCTACTTCACTATCCAGAAATACAAGAAAGCGACTAATTCATAAACTACGACTACAATACCTTTTGAGGACCTCTATACCACCGCCAAGGGACGGCTGTACGACGTACAGGCACGCCACGAGACCGGTTCTACCTCCACTGGAATTGCGGCATCAGTATCAGCCTCCAATGTGCAGGGAACAGCCAGATTACCGAGGATTTCACTGCCTCAGTTGAGCGGGCGACGACAGGACTGGGAGTGTTTTCGAAGACCTCTTTCGCACACTTGTGCACGATGAGCCGACCTTAAAAGACATAGAGAAACTATTCTTCCTCAAGTCAAGACCAGGAAGCACTGAACAGCATATCGATCACCGGACCGAACTACGCGACAGTCTGGGCCGTTCTGGAGTTTCGGTATGATCAGCGACGGGTCCTAATACACGACCACCTCAAGGCAATATTCCGTATGAAGGCTCTGAAGGAATAGTTAGCAACAGGGTCTCAGCGGCTCTGGATGAGGTGAAACGGCACCACAGTCAACTTGCCTCTCTCGGCCAGTAAGACACTCAATGGGATGACTGGCTTCTTGCAGCAGTGAGCCTGAGCATGTATTCCAACACAAGAAGCGGTTGGGAAGTGAAGATCAGCCGAGCCATGTCTGATACTGCTGTTGGTCTATGCAGGCTGCTGCTCCACGAAGCCCGATCTACCGCCATCCCAAACTGGCTCCCGCGCCGTCAAGAGCTACGTGAATACCGTCGCCTCAACAATATCACTTTTGTGTTACTCTATCCTAGTATTGAGTAGTCTGCCAGTCTGTCCAACTTAAGTCATCTCACAAATCGTGCATGTGATCTTGAAGACAACACCACCCTTTCCTAAATTATCCAAAGGATCCTTGCAAAAAGTTATTATTGAATCCATTTTAAGTGGTATAAGGAAAATAGTATAAATCTTACAATTTTTGAACATAAATTCAATAATTCTCGAAATTTGACCGAAAAATGGAAGAAATAAAGTATTAAAGGAACTATACTCTCTCATTTCTCTCTGATTATCTGCAGGAAAAACATTGCTTTGTCTGCTTTTGATTTTTTGAATTCTAATTTTAATACTTTTCTCAATTAACTTTCGTGCGTAATGTATGTAATGTAATGTTAAAAAAGTTTAAGATTCATACAATTTTCCGTATACTATTTAAAATGTGTTTAATAACAATTTTTTTCAAGGATTCTTTGGATAATTTTGGAAAGGGTGGTGTTGTTTACAAGATCACTTGGAGGATTTGTAAGGTGACTTACGTGGGACAGGCTAGCAGACTTCCTAATACTAAGATAGAGGAACACAAAAGTGATGTTCGTTTTCAGCGATCTTATACAAGTGTTCTTGCCAGACATACAAAGGAATTTATTGATGTTGACGATGATTTTGATTGAGATAATGTTGTGACTGATTTGGACAGGCATATTTATAACGGGTTTACCTTTGGACCCAAATCGGATGTTTCCGATATTTTTTTTATTTTTATTTGTTTTTTTATTTATTAAAAAAAATTGTTTTCTTTTTTTTTACTTTTGTTTCTATTTGCCTTGATGAGGGTGCTCTATCACTGCCGAAACGTTGGTGTTTATTTTTTACAAATGTAAAAATGATTGGTTGTATTCCAAGGAGGAAAACTATCTTCTTCTCTTTTATAAGAGAAACAATTGGTTTTCTTTATTTGTTATATTCAAATGTCAATAGGAGCATTTTATGGTGATTGTCCAAATCTGGTCGATGGATTCTTGGTTTTATTTTCATTGTAATTGTTTAAAATTGGGTTATTGTGTTCCTGGTTCTGCGATTGAAAATAAAAACGAACCTAACCGAACGTAACCTTCGAAAACACTCACCTGTCATAACACATTTTTGCATTTTCAATACGTAATATTAATGCAAAAAATTTGTTCTAGGACACCAAATTTTTGATTTCCACTCGAATAGAGACATTTTTGTATGAAAAAGAATTTTATAACACGTTTTTCATAGGAGTCGCATTTCTCAATCATATACATAATTTTGATTGTTGAATTTACTTATTTCATTTGTTTAAGCAATCCAAAATTGTTTACTTTTATGGAGACCTATCACAAGTTGTAGGTCTAGTAAAACTAAGCAAAATCGTAGGGGAGAAATTTCAAATATACCCCGAAAATCTCATTTTATGTCCAAAAAACGTTTTTGGATAGTTTCATGTGAATAATCACTCATAACTTCTCTAGTTTTTATTCGATGTAAAACTTCTTTTTTTGGTTTGAAAGGAGAAATGCATACCTTTCCGAGTATCTATTGCGCATTTTGTCGAAATAGAAACTGACAAGACTGTAGTCGAAAGTATTTGCGATTTTTTACATTTTGTCAACTTTGACGATATTTTTACGATATTATTCGATCTTGAAGATTTAAGATTAAAAAAAAATTGACGGAGTTGTGTGCATTTTAAGTTTAAGAACTTTTTGGTAAATTTTCATCTACGTAGCTGACGTCAAATTTACATCGGGGCGCGTCATACAGGCTACAGTCACAATATCAACTTATTGTACTTTCTTTTGTTTCGATGCTAAAAAATTAAACGTTGGCCACTTGAAAATTACACAAAATTTATTTTCTCTTCTGTCTTTTTCTGTGATCACGGTGTCGTCACTGTACCTTTACTAACAAAAAAAGGATATTTCCCGACATACTCTGTCATTCAAAGTTTCAGTGCTCAGTTTAATTTTGCGAAAAAGAAATGTGTGATAATCGAAATAAGTTTTGCTTCATATGTGGTTTGTTTTTTGATAAGCAACATCTTTTTCAGTTAAAAAATAATAAAGCTGTTACTGATGGCTATAAAGGTTTTTTCAAACTTCAATATACTCCCTCTGAACGCTCCCTCTGAAATTTAAAAGTTGTCATAAATTTCGAATTTCTTTACCTGCTCCGATGATATGGCATCATCAGCCTTACCATAAACTGAACGACGGCTATTTTGTAAAACAGATGTGAACTACAGTTCAAGAATTGAAGAATGTCCAACTCTGCGGTCATGGTCAAGCTGATGATCATGAAGCTGTTGATAATAAAGAGTACCTTCCTTCTGCATCAAGTTCAAGAGAACGACATGCAATATCAAATGTGGATTTTCAGGATCTTACACGTGATTTATGTCTATCACGGAGACAGTTTGAGGTGCTCGCTTCTCGACTGAAGCAATGGAATTTGTTGGAAGATGACTTTAAGATCACGCTGTCCCGTAAAGATGATCGAATTTCTTTCAGAGAAATTTTTAAAGCTGATGAACAGAATAAGAAACTTGTTTATTGTTCAAATGTATCTGAACTATTTGACCTCTTGGACTACGATCGCGTATCAAGTGAATGGCGACTTTTCATTGATGGATCGTGCGTGAGTAAGTACTCTCTTAATATTATGAATTGTATTCATCATATTCCTTATTTGAATCTTGAATTACAAATTCGTATGATTTTTTAGGTTTGAAAGCTGTGTTATTACACAATGAAAATAAATTGCCATTATTTCCATTAGCATACACAACTGATATGAAGGAAACGTATGAAAATTTGGAAAAAATACTTCGCCGCATCAATTACCCTGCATATAAATGGCAAATAGTCCGCGACTTGAGAGTACTAACAATTTTGTTCGGAATGCAAGGTAGGCACACCACATATCCTTGCTACCTTTGCAAATGGGATAGTCGTGCCCCGAATAGGTATGCAAAAACTAAATGGCCATCACGTCAACTCTTTACAATTGGCAAAAAATACGTTTTAAGCCCTCCACTAGTACGGCCAGAAAATGTCATCCTACCACCACTACACTTGAAACCTGGTTACGCGAAACAGTTTTTGAAGAAATTGAGAGTCGACAGAGAAGCGTTTTGTTACCTGAAAGAAGTTGCATTCCTTAAACTGAGTGATGCAAAGCTAAGAGGGGGTAACATATGATTCTTATTTGTTGACAGTCGCAAGATCATTACTTTCCTACATTTTTTTGATGAGCTGTTATTGTTAATTTCAGGGATCCTTATCGGGCCTTAGATACGGAAACTTATGCGAGATGAGGAATTCGCAAATAAGCTGAATGCAGTAGAAAGACGAGCGTGGGAGAGTTTCATTCAATTGTTAAAAAGTTCCTTGGAGATAACAAGAGTCCAGATCATGTTGAGGTCGTGCACGAATTTTTGAGTGCATACGAGAAAATGGACTGCAACATGTCGATAAAGATCCATTTCCTGCACTCTCATTTGAATTTCTTTCCGGAAAATATGGGCAAGATGAGTGATGAACAAGGTGAACGATTTCACTAGGAAATAGGAGCCATCGAAAAACGTTCTCAAGGGAATAGTTCCATCAACATGCTTGCTGATTACTGCTTGTCATTGAAACGAGGAACCAGTGATGAATTATACAAACGGAAGAGGTCAAGCAAGCATTTTTGACTCAGATAATTCCTATAATAATAATTTATAATTAATAATAATTGACGGTTGCTTTCAATTTCACCCCTCATAACGCACCCTAATTAAAATTTGACGTCAACTACGTACATGCAAATTTACCAAAAAGTTCTTAAAATCTTAAAATACATACAACTCCGTCAATTTGCATCGAACTTAATTCAAGAACAGCTCATTCGACGTGGAATTAAATTTACATTTAAAAAATTGCATTGAAAAAAATCTTCAAGATCGAATAATATCGTAAAAATAACGTCAAACTAGAACAAATGTAAAAAAAATCTAAAAATCGCAAATTCTATCAAGTACAGTCTCGTCACTTTTTATTTCGTCACAATGCGCCATAAATAGTCTAAAAGGAATCCATTTTACCTTACAAACAAAAAAAAGAAGTTGCAAATCGAATAAAAATTAAAGAAGTTATGAGCGATTGTTCACATGAAACTACCCAAAAACGGTTTTTTGGCCATAAAATGGATTTTGGGGGTGTACTTGAAATTTCTCCCCTACCATTTTTCTAAGTTTTACTAGACCTACAACTTGTGATAGGTCTCCATAAAAGTATATTTCGTTTTTTTTTGTCACATAGTATAATATAATAAAACATATATTAGTTTCGGGAATACTTACAACAATTCAGATCATAAGCGAAAACCTGAAATAAAAAAACTTTAAATTCCCAAATTTTTCATGAAAATATTTATAACAATTACATTTGTTCTTTTTCTAATCAAAATTGTAAGTAATAATCACGCTTGCAATAATTTAAAGCATTTTCGTGGAAGTACACATGTGTTTCAACAAAAATTACAATGGCTATTTCTCAATGTAAAACGTGCATAATAATTAAAGAGTACAACTATAATATTATTTGCATTGTGGGATTACTCTTGCGTTGAATTAAGGTGTATTTCATTATATGCAAATCGCTGTTATAGAGGTAATTATAATTTTGTTAAAAATCTAGATTTTCACATATTTTGAGTAAACACCCGTGCTCATGCCCCTATCTCGCTACGCTGCTTTTCGCCACGCATGGCTGAGCAAGCTTCTTTTGACCACGCGGCTCTTCTATCACCATGAAACTACGGAGCCATCAGTTCTAGGAATATCGTAAACCCGAGGTTTGGAATTCCAGGTTTGATTGTACTCATTTAAGTTCTGATTGTGTATACAATTTTTTCAATATTTATTTTTCGTCAGGGCACTACGTGCCGCCATCTATTGAATTTTTGATGTAATCGCAGTTTTTTCTGACCACCACAAAATAAAATCTTATACTGAACTGTACTCCGTAAAGGCGAGAAATGACTGCTGAATTACAACTGTGTAATCTAGTGACATAACATAGTAGTGTACTATACAGGCACGACTGTGGGAAATCAGTAATATACAAGTGTACTTCTGTAGTACTCGGCAGTACTTATCCTGTATTCACCCCTATAGTAAAGTTGGGTAAGGGCGGAGCTCCAAAAAAAAGTATAATTTTCAAACCCATTTTTTTACATGAACAAATGCAAACTTATCTTTGCGTAATAAAATCAGATTTCCTGTGTAGAGATTGCCAATTATTTGCCTTATTTTTGACTTGGGCCAGATCGGATACGAAATTTTGTGGATGTTATATTTGGCCCCCTCTAGACCCTGGCTTAACAGCCAATCTTGGCAGTAGATGGCGCCCCAATAATTTCAGGTGTAGGGACTTAGCCACTACAGCACGGCAACGGCAAACACGCACCCTTCCACAGGTTCTCCCAATATCAACCTGCCAGTGTACATTGAAATCTCTTCACAGAAGTTCAGCATCGTTTGGCATGGATACTGTGGTCGGATGGGTGACCAAGAGAACTAAATAATGCAAGGCGTCTGTGATAGGGTTCACCTGTGGTCAACGACACTGAAGAGTCCACACAAGTGAACCTGGGACGAAACGTCGGTAGTCAAGAACGACTGCCATACCAACTCTTTGGAGTCGGCTTCGATGGTAGGAATCTGCCTCAGCGTGCCCAAAAAGCAAATCGCTAAGCGGGGCCTATAGAGGGTTGATTCCAAATCTCCCAAGTTTCAATGTAAAGTTTTAAACGTCAAGAATATTTCAATTAATAATTGAAGAAGTGACAAAATAAGTGAAAAATGTCAAAAGCGAGTACAAGACGAGTGCGTAGGCAACGTATACTTCAAAATATTCCTGAGTTACGTGTTGAAGACTATAGTAAGTAAATTTGTCAAGTATGTTAAGATGAAACCTCAAACTCCAAATAAGGTTAATTATTTATAAGAAAAGAAGCAGAAGTAATATTTACTGTGTTGAATGCGAAAACGCATTAGATCAACAATACCGTCATAAACATATTTATTTTCACGTACTTTTAGGTGATTTGATATACTTCGTATGTGAATACAACCTTTTTATTGTAGTATAGTCGCTTTTGTAAAAATAAGTTAAAGAGCCAGTGCAATATTATAATCCACTTATTTCAAAATAAGTTGTTGCATTTAGTTTCAATATAGGAATAATTGAAGGCAACTTCAATTTAGAAATCGAAAGCAAAAATATATAGCTAAATACTTAAATATGTCATCATACACAAATTCTGCCTGTTATATTTCGTCTTTCGACTTCATCCGTTTGCTAAATTAATAAAGGCCAAATCGGGGCCAGACCGGGTTATCTGTCTGGGCGCTGCGCTTGCCCCCCGATCAACTATCGCGTTTCATTTCGTTTCTCGCCCCATCTAGATAGCCCGATTTGAGCAAAATTCTGCGCGAAATGGCCCCCACCAGGTCCATATTGAAACTTCTGCACAGGTTTTTGTGGTGCAAGCTGTGTTTTTTTGCGTGTTGACAACACGACGAAGTATGACATGCCCTTAAGTAGATTATGCGCGTTCTTTTTTTTGGGTAAAACTATTTATTGAGGGGGCCTAATTAAAATTCCATATATATATATTCTTCTTTGTGGATTGAAGATGAAAGATGAGTGTCTACGAAATAAAACCACACTTTTATTTCTGATCCACCTCCCCCCCCCCCCCCCCCCAAAACACCCCCCCCAAAAAAAAAAACCCACAAAAAAAAACAACACATTTTTAAGGGGAGTTGGGGGGGGTGAAAAAAAAAAATTTTATATTGTGTTTT
>JAAAKG020064158.1:0-17677 GCA_010014905.2 Druon quercuslanigerum | reverse complement strand
AATTCTTAAGATTTGAAGTCAAAGTATTTTGAATTACCAAGAAAAAAAATTGTTAACCCAAAAAGACGATATTTTAACAAAGTTGTAGATGTTTTAAACAAAAAAATGAATTTTTAAACAAAACATTTGCATTTTTGAATCAGGAAGATGACTTTATCAAAGTAATGGACTTTTCAACCTACAAAGATGAATTTTGAACCAAATTGTCGAATTTTCAAACAAAAAATATTAGGACGAAACCAAAAAAAGTTGAATCTTTAATCCGAGATAAGAAAACTAATTTTTAACCAAATAGTTTAATCCTTCACCAAATAGATGAATTTTCAATGAAGAAAGATGAATTTGATGTGAAGTAGTTAAATTTTCAAATAATAGATGTTCTTACATCCAAAAATTGAATCGTTAAATTTTCAGTTTTAGAAATGAATTTTCAACAACAAAAAACGAATTTTTGACCAGTTTATTTCAACCAAAAATGTATTTTTGACGAAAATGATTAATCTTCAACAAAAAAAAAAATGAATTTTGAATCAAGTTCAAATTGTTCGGAATTCAAATTATTTTACCACCTCTAATTTTGTGGTTATTATTCGAAAAATTAATCACAATAACAAATATTTCAATATCTTTGTTATCCAGGTTTCAATTTATATTAAGAGATGCTGATTTAGAATGTGTGTTTAATTTGAGAACTTGATTTTTGTATAGGGGACGCAACATATATAATGTACCTACAATATACAATTATTAATTAAGAGCGCAAATGTACCCAAAATGATTATTTGTCATTTTAATGTGTTAACAGATATTGTTGCCAGAGTATGCATTGAATTAAATTAATTTTTTTACGTACATTAGTATATTATGTCAATGATTATCTACTATAGTATCATTATCCATTGTAAGGTTGCCTTTCCTGTAAGGCGAAATATTTTATAGTTTATTTTTCCTTGAATTCATAATGTTATTAAATTTTGTAATAAAATTATATTTTCATTTCGGATATTAATTTTCTGTTACAAGGGAAGATTGAAGCTTATAAGGGTGTGTGCTCTTTTGTTGCATTTTTTCAGTTTCGATTTTCTTCTTTTGTCGATTTTCTGCTTGGATAAATATTAGGGGTTGCTTTCTTATGAGGGTAAGTTTAAAGTCTAACTCGGGTTAACATTTTTTTGATGGTATATTTATATGTTGTAGTAAATATTATTTTATTAAGCATACTATAAAATAATAACAACTTAAATTACATTATTGTTTATTCAGAGTGAAACATATTTTTTATTGCAGGAGGATTTGGAAGGGTAACTTAGGATTTCGAATATAATTTTCCTGTCATATCGCCAATAATTTTTCGTAATATATTTTTTCTTAGAGCATCTTTATTTTTTTGATAATTTTTATGTTGATTTTTTTATTTATTGGTTATTTTTTTATCTTCTAAACAAGTTATGTTTTTAATCGACAATTTAAAGTACTAGGAACTCAGACTATTAGTAATAATAATCTCAGGGGTGAATTATGCGCCAAAGGGTCGTTTAGTGAAAAATAAAAAACTAGGTAATATTTTTTTCTTACATGAAGTACACAAAATACACTCTTGCAAAATTATAAAAATTCAAATCATTTTTTCTTTGTCAATTTGATGCAATATAAATTGAAAAGGGAAGGAATATCTGGAATTTTCGTAATCGATTATAGGAAAATATCTGGATTAATCTAGATTCAAAATTCATATATTTAGGGCGAGGACGGACTCAGAACTGGAATTAGAAAGTTTGATGCTTATTCAGAAAAATTATTGAGTAAGAAGTGAAAGAACAGCTGTAATTGTTTTTGCGGATATGATCTTTACGATTGTTAAATTTATGTATTTCTTCTCTTTCATTAACAGATATAAAATTTGTTGAAATTACAAGTATCTCGTTCTGATCTAAATTGTGAAAGAAGAGTGTTTGCAAATTCTTCGTCTTTTTATGAACTAGTTTGTTTAACGTTTCATAAAGTGAAGTAAGATATTAGATCTATAAATTTAATATTTCTAAGGAAAAACATTTTTCATTAAATTTTCGAGTAAAAAATGGGAAATGTAAAAAAAAATAAATTGTAAGAAGGAAACAATTTAAAAGGTTGGTTAAACAGTAATTACAAAAGTAATTGCAATAGTAATTACTTTTCATTCTTGGCTCCCTTGAACTTACCGAGATCTCAACCTCTCTTGAAGAGAAATAGTAAGTTTCAATAATAACTTTTATAATTAAAATTCATTTAATCTCAAAAAATATTTGCGATTTAGAATAATTTTTAAAGAAAATTTAATTAGTATCTATTTCTTATTGGACTTGATTCCAAGATGGAATATTGCGTCTATTTTGATATACAATGCAGTATTTCAGTAAATAAAATTAAAACTTGATAAAAGTTTGGTATAATTTATGTGAAGAAAATGCTTAATTAGAAGTTTGTGATGAATAATTAAAAAATATTAACTAAAAATGGATCTGATGAGGAAGTTTTAACAACTTGCCTGAAGTCCATTAAGGTAATTAGAATACGAAGAGTAGAATGAGTAAAATCGCTCTATTTAAATTGGGGGTGCATAAACCGGATTTATGCAAATTGTCAGTAGATAGAGTGATGAAGTGATAGAAGAAGGTAAATTAATTAAGTAAATCATTGATTGGAGGCAAATGAAGAATAAATAATATATGTTAATAGAAATAATCAGTAAACTTAATATCACTCTCTTTGAAAGTATAAGTACATTTAATTAAAAACTACCGCAGCCCAGGAAAAAGTTGAGATTTTTTTATAAGAGGCACTTTAAATAACTGACAGGGATAATAAATTTGACATTTTTAAGTTTCAATTTCAAATTATGTTATTAAGTTTATAAATGATTTTATGTTAAAAATAATACACGCCTACAATTTTGGTATTTGTATAGTAATGGCCAGGGGAAATAAAAAAATTGGTTAGAGAAAAATTAGTTCATTATTAAAATAAAGTTTTTCGGCCACCTGAAATATTTTTTTTCGCAGTAATTTATTTACCTTCTTATTTCTATTTCTATTTAATTTTTCTCCAGTTGTTTTTTTCTGAAGCTTATACTTTAAATAAAATTTTTTATTATTTCTGTGCAAATTCAAAAATTCTGTTAAAGTTACTCTTTTGTTGGAAATTCTTCTTTTTGGATTAAAAATGCAAATATTTCTTTCAAAATATACATTTTTGTATATTTTTCTGTGGAATTACCTACTATTACATTATTCGCTGAAAATGGACTATTTTCGTTCATAATTAATCTCTATAGTTAAAAACTCTTTTTTCTGTTGGAAATTAATTTTTTAACTAAAATTTTAACTATTCTAGTTAAAAATTTATAATTCTAGTTGAAAATTAGTTAAACCTTTATCCCCTTATTTTAAAGTTTAAATATTTAGCTGATAATTAAACTTTTTAAATTAAAACTCAACTAATTGGGAAAAAGTTGAACTACTTTGTTAAAAAATAATTTCTTTGCTGCAAATTAAAATTTTCTATTTTTTGTTGGAAACTAATCTTTGTGCTTTAAAACCTGCTCGTTTTTGGTTAAAAATGCAGCTGTTTTACAGAAAAAATTTTGTTAGCTCAAAGTTCAAATATTTAGATGAAATTTTTCTTCTTTCTTTACTGATAAATCTTAATTGGTTGATAAGTTTGTTTAAAATTCGTTTTTTTTTTGTTTTTGAAAATTAATTTGTTTACTAGAAATTTATTTTTCTCTTTTGTCGTTAAAAGTTGATCTTTTGTGTCGAAAATTTAACTATTTGCTTGCAAATTTTATTATTTTGTTAAAAATCTGTTTTTTGATTTGAAAAATCAAATATTTTGATAGAATATTACCTTTTAGTTGAAAATTCATATTTTGGTGCTGAAAATTTAAATATTTTCTCACAAATTCTTATTTTGGTGAAAAAATTAAAATTGATCTTTTTAAATTAAAAACTCGACTTATTGGGTAAAAGTTGATTGACTTTGCTAAATATTAATTTTTCTGGCGCGGATTTTTCCCAGCCACTTTTTCCTTTTAACCTTGAAACCTCATTTTCTTACATTCAGTTTTTCTTTACATTTCATTGCAGTAATGTACACTTGGTATTATCACCGTTATTTTGTTGTATGATATTTTTTTGGTATTACGTTATACTATATACTATTATATTTTCATTATCATTATATCATTATTATATCATTATGAGTTATTAGATGGAGAGGCAGGAGATAGGCATAAAGGAGCAACACGGAATAATCACATTGGACCGCGTGCCCCGACTTCGACCGAGTGGGTCTCTCTCATATGTGCCAGCCTTCCAGCCATTGTCCAAATTCATTATTATTATCAATTATTGATTCTGATTGAATATTGATTGCACTAAGAACATTCCATTGAAAAAGTAGATAAACGTATTAAAACTGGGGGGCGAAGGTGTTTGGCTTGCGTCTCTCAGTTCCTGAGTTGGGGCGGAAGGCTGTGTCGCGCCTTCATCTAACATGGCTGCAAGCAGACCAAAAAGTTTCACAAAGACAACGGAAAACGAAGATATCTGTGCCCAAAGCAGATATGAAGTCCTGTCCGACAACGCTGACAGAATGAATGAGGACGACATCAGCTCCAAGGAGGAACCTGACAAGAAGCCCAAGCAGAAGGTGCCACCCATTGTGCTATCCGCCAAGATTAATAACCAGAGCTTGGCCATGAAAGAAATCAACGAAGCTACAGTCTCAAGAAGGAAAAGGTTTAACTTTTCCAGGCAAGAACTTTCAATCCTCGCGTTTGACAAGGATGACTACCGCACCATAAAGAAGAAGCTGGATGGTTCAAATGCAGCCTATTTTACTCATCCATTCAAAGATGAGAAACCACGACATCTGGTGGCCAAGGGACTGCCTATTATTCCTGTTGAGGAAATCAAAGAAGATCTACTACTCCAAGATGTAAAAACTGAAAAAGTAATTCGCATCAAGCAAAGGATTCCAACGGATCATCCCAATTACTTGATAACTCTACCACCAAATTAAGACGTAAGTGCAGTCAGAAATGTGAAATATGTGTGCCTAGTAAGAATATACTGGAATAAATACAGAAACAGCAGATTCGTTTCGCAATGCCGTAGATGTCAACTATTTGAACACGGAAGCTCGCACTGCAAAAACCCACGTAAATGTGTCAGGTGTGCGGAGGCGCATATGACGGATAAGCATCCAGAAGAGGAAAATACTGTGGAAAACGAGGACTCCCAAAAAGTTAAAGAACTGCCTAAATGTTCAAATTATGGAGGCGAGCATCAGGCAAATGATGCCAGAACCAAGAACATCCGCTGAAGCAGGTACGAGAGAAGAAAATATTACCATCTACAAGGACACATCATGCTTTTCCACCTCTAAGACCTACCAGGCTTCGACTCATCAGGAAAGCAGAAATGCAGCAGTTGACGACAAGAAAGACTACGCGTCAAACAACAAGGACCGTCAAGTAATTTTGGTAAGATGCAGAGGCTTATTAAAAAGTTAAACAGTAGACTAATGTCTTGTAAAAATGACTTGGATAGGCTCCAAGCTTTTGCTGAAATATTTGAAGATGATGGCAGCAGGAAAATTATAAATACACCCTAGAGCTGAACAGTGGGTACTAGCAAATTACTTTGACCCCAAAAGCCCGTAAATACACCGCGAATGCAACCCAAAATGGTTGCCAATACCAATTTCGAGTGATGCGGCATGTATTAGCCGGATACTGGGGTGACTTTAGCATAGCGTACTTGATGACATCATCGTATACCTGGGATCACCCACGCCACGTCGCTCTTGTTCTTTAACGCTTACATACATACGGCCTCACATGCTCCCTGCAGAAATGCAATTTTGGCCAATGTAGCCTACCTTATTTGGGGCACGTGGTCACTGCGGACAGAAATCGCCCCCAGCCTCATCACGTGGAAGCCATTCTCAGCGCCGCACCCCCTCGAAGTTGATACAGCTGGCTTTATTTCTCGGAACATGCAATTGGCTAATGGAGTATATTCCGCATTACTCCCGGTTCACAGCACCTCTGACAGACCTCTTATCGAAAAAAACCGTATCGATGGACTTCAGAGATACAAACAGCATTCGAGACACTAAAAGAGGCCTTTCGAAATCCAGCCCCACTCAGCCGACCAAATTCGACGTTGCCCTCATAGACGAAATAACCGAGGCTCAGCAAGACAATCCACCGATTAGCTATATGATGGTTCAATGGCTCCAGTTGAATAATAAAGGACCTAGAAATCAACAAATGGAACACTTTCTGGCAAAAAACCTGTTCAGCGGACAAGGATTTTGGAAACGCTGCCTTGAAGGAGGACACTGTCAAGTTCTTGTCCCCGCTCCACTTCGCCGGAAAATAATTTGGCAGTATCATGACAATCGACTCGCCGGTCATCCTGAAGCCGAGGAAACCAACCGCTCCATCCAGCAACACTTCTTTTGGCCTGGAATGGCCCATGAAGTTAGACGTTATGTCGCAGGCTGCTATTTTTGCTTATGCACTAAACCCGTGTACGGAAGACCGGTAGAAGAACAACGGGTCCGCACTACATCGACCGCCTGGGAAACCCTTGCAGTAGATTTAATGGGACCTTATCCACTTAGCATCCGAGGAAATCGATTCATCCTTGTCACCGACATTTTTACCAGGTGGATCGAAGCTTTTCCGTTAAGAAACTCTGAGGCGCCGACACTTATCTGAATCCTCGAGGACGACGTATTCTCCCGCTTCGGCTACACCTACCGCATCCTAAGCGACAACGGGCGGCAATTAACGAGTCACGCCTGGGTAACTGCCAACCACCGGTGGAACTGTGGCTTTTGAACAACCCCAACCAACCACGAGCCAAGTCCACAGAACGCCGTAATCAGGAGGTTAAGAAGGGGCTCAGTTTGCGCTCACTTCACGCTGGAAATCAACGCACCTGCGACCAGCACCTTCCCCATCTACTTTTCGGATTGCGGAGGAGAAGAAGAAATGCAGCCACATGCTGCACCCCCGGCTGACTCATGATGGTTCGAGAAATCCCCATACTTGGAGAATGGTACCTAATCAGCAACTCACGTGCCGAAGCCGTGCCCCACTGGAAACGTAAAGAAGGGGCACGAGCAAAACAGCTCGGCTACAAACAATTTTATGCTGGGAAAACAGTACCTCCATTTTTTCAGTTTGGAGATTGGGTTTTCGCACTCAATCATCAACAGTCCGACAAAGCAGCCAGATTTAAAGCAGCCCTCGCGCTTCTCAGAACAGACCGCTACAAAATTATCAACACAACCTCACCGGACGTGTATTGGGTACAGAAGGACGGCAGACCCCACAAATTACACAAGTCACAACTAGTGGCCGCGCCACCACCACGTATATTTAATAGATCCACGTGAGGGTGGGCTTCCAGGAGGTACGCCACACGATGAAGAAGATGCCCCGACAGTTACCGAACAGTTACCCGAGGTTATCTCAGGCGACGAGGAAAACTGTGGGCCTCCAGGAGGAGTCTCATCCGCAGGAGTTGACGAATCGAGAACCGCAACACAACCTCTCGAGGTAATTCAAGCTAAAAATCACAGGGCCGCAAAAAGCCTTTCCACTACCGTACCAAATCCCGGAAGGGATATTCCAGCAGCCGAACCCTCTTTCAACCAAAAGGGTTACCCGGCTGATCACTGGCAGCCATCAGGAGGTGACACCGCCAGTTGCGGTAAACAAACCGAAGGACTTGACAATGCCAGCGGAATGAGCCTCGCCACTGGGAGGCCTTGCTCCACCATGCCCGAGGAAGGGTTCGCCACGCAAGGCATTGGAACGCCTACGCTAACATCGGGCGAAATTCGGCGCCGCTCGCAAGACGCTAATTCCAGTAGCGTGTTATCAGAACCGAGAGACGGTTCTGAGCTTGGATCCGGAGGTTGTACTCAAATGGAATGAGCAGCGTGTTCCTGACGGGTTCAACCCAAGTACACGAAGGAGCCTGACTGAGGCGGAAGCCAGACCTCCGAAATCCAACAATGCAACAATGCAACTGTTTTTGATTGGATTCTAATATGTTTTAATTGAAATAAATAAATTTGGAATCTTTTAATTTTTATCTGAATTTTTATTGTTTTATTCTTTTTATAAAAGATTCTATGTTAAAAATATTACGTGATCAAAATGATGGCACTTGAATAATAATGGTCAGGGAAAATGAAAAATTAGTCAGAGAATTTTGAAAATGTAGTTTTTCGCCACCCTCAGTATGAGTATTGATCATCTATATATATATATATATATATATATATATATATATATATATATATGGCAAATGACAGACACAGGGGAAAATATATAATATTAAATCCAGGACGGACTTAAATGGAGAGAAAGATAAAATCGATTTTAATTGATGTTCGTATAGTTGGGGTGAAGGAAAATCCACTGGAATATGTAGATTGCAGTTAATTGCTGACTTTCAAACGAGTGAAGGGGGTGAGTGATTGAAGATGAACTGAAATAATTATAGAGGTGGAAATATGTTTCATAGAGGGTAGAATACGAATGGAGTTTTAGTATGTTTGTGAATATAAATAGAAGAAAATTAAAACACTTTAGCATAACTTCATAAAGTTATTTGAAATATTAATTGAAAGAAGTTTCTATATTATTTATTAAAATTCATTCAAAATAATAAAACGTTAAAAATACTCAAATCACACATTGCACATTTTTCAAATAAAATTCTCTCCAACGAGAATTCTAGAAAGCAGGATCAAATTATATTAATTTATGGAAATCCCGCGGAAATTTATTTGGTGGAGTGCCAATAAAAGAAAATTTTGCGATGTCTCTCGCATCCGATAATCCTGAATATGAACGAAGTGAAGCTTGGAATGAGAATCCATTAGACTGGTCCATTTCCATCCTTATTTTTATTAGAGCTCACCTCCTTTTTTCCCACCCTTAATTTTTTTTATATCAAGTACGCATACGTTTTCATTAGGTGGTACGAATGAAGTTTGTCAAACTTTTATCACGAAGCTCGAGCACGAATTTAACTTCCAACCCTATCTGGAATACACACGCGAACAGAAAACCAACCCCGTGTGCTTTATCCTCGGAAAGAGAATATTCCTTTTTACAGTAAAGTTTTTTAAAAAAACGGAAATTGACAAAGAAATTTTAAGATGGTAAGATATAGGAATCTTGAATGTATGTAAGGTAGTAATGCACAAATTTTCCGAAACGACTTAAGGTCTGATCGAATCGAAAAAATCAGAATCGACTCAGCGCGTTAATCATGAGTTGAATTTTCCAAAACCGACTTAAGCTCTAATCCATTCAAAAAAATTCTAATTGACTCAGTGCGTTAGACTTGAGTCTAATTTTCTGAACCGACTCATGGTCTGATCGAATCGCAAAAATCCTACTCGACTCAGCGCGCTGATCATGATTCAAATTTTCCAAACCAACATAGGCTTTTATCTAATCGAATTTAGCGGTGATTGAATCAATAAAATCTGAAGCGACTTAGCAGATTAGATTGAGTCGAATTTTATTGAATGGATGAGTGAGGCAAATAATAAATAAATTGGTCTGCAATCAATTCAAATGTCTTAATAAGTAATTGCTCATTTTAAAATTTGAAGAGAATGTTTCACCAAACAAAATAAGCAATTTTTTACTGAAATTAAATAAACTTTTATTTACTGAATAAGTCTGTTGCATGATTAACAGCAGCATAATTTATCAGTAATATATTAACAGGGTCTACTGATGACAGCAGTATAATTTTTCAGTAATGTATTATCTGTTCTTCATATTGGCGAATAAAAAATGTGATCTAATAATAATAAATAATGTTACTTTTTATAGATTTTCTATTTTATTGTTAAATATTGCAATATTAATAAATAAAATTATTTGTGGTATATGGATGCGTTAAGTTAATTTAGTAGCTTTTTTAAATTGAATTTATCATCCGTAGACTAACTTCCACAAAACTTTTTATCTGATAGAAACGTCAAGTAATCTCGATTAATATTGTATTTTGATAAATTGAACTCACTTAAATATATTTCATTTTGAGGGCTTCTAATTTTTAATTGCGCTACGGAATGTTAGGAAATTTAGGACGCGAAACCTAGTGAATCAATTATTTAATTATAAACAGGATGTCTACCTAAACGGGAAATTGCGAAAACCAGAAAATGAAAGCAAATGTGATTCGGTCAACAAGATTTTTCTCTTGAATGTAATAATATGCAAATAAAAATTAATATTTGAGACAGGGAATTTCCCAAACGAACTATAATTCGGACATGTAATTCATTCTATAAAGAATTATAATTTCGACGTTTACCTTAATTTGATAAAAGATTTATATTTGGTTTGGGGCAGGGGGTTTCAGTAAAGAAATATAATTTTGAAAATTTGGTTTGGGAACTGGCGTAAAAAATTGATAAAATTTACTTTTCAAGAGGTAGTTTGATAAAAAATTCTAATTCTAGGATAGAAGTGGGTATTTCCGCAATGAATTATTATTTTATTATGTTTACTTTAGAGCAGAGAACTTCCATAAATATTTATAATTTAACTTGGAACAGGGAATTTTTGACATGGAACAAATATTTTGGAAAGGAATTTTAATTCAGATATAGAAAATTTTCTGAATGAAGTATAATCCTGAGTTTTTACGGGCAATAAATAAATAAAACATAAAAAAAAATTCTTTGAATAGTTATAATTGTGTCTTGGAACAGGTAATTTTTCATGCGGAAAATTTATTCTATTTATTCCTATTCCAAGTCAATATTCGTCAGATATGAAAATTCCTTGTTCCAAATCGGGGAAAATCGAAGTTTGTTTGATTTTTTTTTGCAAATAAATATGTACCGGAATTTAAAACTACCCTCTTAAAAATTTTAGAAAAAGAGAGTTATATTTCTAGATTATAATAGAAAATATTGAATATAAATATAATTCTAACTTAAAACAAGAAGTTTTTTGAAATCAATGTAATTATGATTTGGTAGAGGAAATTTCGGTAAAGAATTATAATTTAGACTTAAGGACAGGAAATTTTGGCAAATAATTATAATTTGATTCACAACACAAAATACAACTATTTAAAATCGGGATTTTTTTCAATTAAAGAATTTTACTTAAAATGTGTTTAAAATAATACAGTTTCAAATCTCAATCCTTAAAAGTGGAACACCTTAAACCTCGAATTGTTGAAAATTGAACTATTTTTATTGTGGAGTTCAGAATTGAACATGTTAAAATTGAAAACATTCAAAACCAAAGAACTACACATTTATAGCGTTCACAATGTAAAAATAATAAGTTTGTGACATTTCAAAAATGAATGTTCTAGGACTTTAAAATTCAAAAAAAGGATATTGTACCAATTCTAGAAACAGGTTCTACAATAAATGAAGGAAACAGTGTAAAGTAAAAATTGATGCAAACAAATGAGTTTTGCCCTCAAATGAATATGAAAAATATCGTAAAGTCTAAAAAGTAATTCCACATTGATAAATGTATATGCATAAATTTTCTCATAAGGCAGAAAAATAAACGTCGAGCCGAAACTTTCCACATTGCCGTATTTCTAGAACTCGTTCGTCTTCGCCTCTGACATATAAATGGCTACTTTACTATCGAGGTCGTTCCCGTTATTATAGGAGTTATTATTAGCTTGAAAATAATCTTCATTTTAATCTATAATTACTCTTCGGAAGTTGGAAACATCGGCGTCAACATTATTTACTGTTCATCATATAATTTCTAGTTACTAACCAAAAACTTATTTTTTATTTTCGTTTTGCAAAAATTATTTCCTTTGTAATTATGTAATTAAAGTTAATTTTTAAAAAAGTCCTCTTTATAATATGCACAATAAAATATACTTGAATACTAAAAATCTAAAATTAAAATGTGACAATGAATCAAATTTGATAAATTTACTCTACTTTGTGTTATTAAAAAATCAGTTTTGAATGATAAAATTGCAAAGATTTACTCTTCGTTATTTTCATGGACGTGGATAAAATGCCGAGATTATAAATGGATCAGACAAGCTGGCTTGGAAAGTTAATTTAAAAATAGATGAAAGACGTATTAGACCCTTGGTGAGAAAAATTTTACCCCCTGCTTTGAAATTGTATAGTTAGAATTTAATATAAGTTTTTGGACCTATAAAAATATCCTTATTTACATATCATTCATTCATTAAGTTAAAGATTTAAATCTCTAGTTTAGTGACATGATTTTTCAAAGAACGATAATGTAATTTTTTCAATAACTATTGTACTTTAAAATGTTATTAACTTGGAATGACTTCTAAAAGAAATTTGTAGCGAGTTTGGCAATTTTTCAAATAACGAGAGCGGAAAATTGGAATCTTTTCCATCCCGAAGCTATTTGCACTTCAAGCACTTTTAAATTAAAATTGTTTGGAATTACTTTCATCAGCTACTTTAAAAGTTTGAATGTATTACACTGGTAAAAGGTAAAATGTCAAAGTAATATATTTTTCATAATGTAAATCGATCGCACATTCAGGTTATTACTTTAAATCGGATGTACTTAAGACTTAATTTGTGAACAAATTTTATTGAAGCCTTCAAATTAACTAATTAAATTTAAATTTAAGGACAGATTTATTTTTAACTTTTTTCGCCAAGAATGTGTACAGATCGAATGTATTCATTTGCATTTGCTCTATGTGTTTTTTGTATACCTACAAGCAAAAAATTCTATTAACTCGCAATAAGTGAAATGGATTCCATTAGCAAAGATTCCATTTAATAATTTTTAGTTCCACTCCACAAGATAAACAGAATAACAAATTGAATCGACAAATTATATCTCTAATGGGTAGGGTCTACATTTGATTGAGAGAAATCTTTGTGGATTTAATATAGGTTGACTAAGACCTTTTTTTTAATAGTAATTTAAAAATAATAGAAATTTTAGATATTTTTTTAATTGTTAAAAAGATTCTGGAAAATTCTAAAAAAAATCTAGAAACATCCAGAAATTTTTGCAAAATTGAGGAATGTTGTTGAATATTTTTTTAATTTCCGTGATATTCTAAAAAAAAGTTTAGAAACATTCCAGAAAATTTTATAAATGCGCTGATGTTTAAAGCATTGCAGAATAGTGCATTTTAAAACTTTTAAAATAATTCGTGGAAGGTCGCGTATATCTCAGATTACTCTTGATAGAGAATATTTTCCACTATTTGACACTTCTTATTAGCAATGCCACTATTTTTCTATTATTTTGAGGAAGACATATTTTCAAACTTCTTGTCTATATTGGCTAAAATAATAATTCTGCCATCTCAAAAATCGAAATCTCAAAATATTTGAAGGAATTTTATGATTTTAAAGATTTTAAAAGATTTGATACGGTTTCACAGATTTTTAGGAATTTAAAAAAAATTACAAAGATTTCAAAATATCTTAAGAGGTGTGTCAAAGATATAAAAGGGTTTTAAGAGATTTAAGAGAATTATATAGAACTTTAAGGGGCTTCTACGAATTCTGTAGAATTTTATAAGGGTTTAGAGGATTTAAAAGATTTGATGTTTTACGTAATTTCATACGATTTATATAGATTTTATGAAACTAAAAAATTAAAAAGGAATTTGAAAAAAGCCGAGAAGGGAAATTTAACTGTTGTAGCTAATAGAGATAATAATGATATTCTTTACAAAAGCATGCAAAATAGTATAGTTCTAAAACTTAAAAATAATTTTTATAATATAGCTATTGGATTGGAATACAAAAGATCAATCAATTATTATTAATTATTATTAATCAATATATCAATATATTTTTCAACCAGCTTCTATAAATACTAGTTTTTTCTATAAAAAAATAGCTCTGAACCGAAAAATATCCTAAAAAACGTTAATGTACCTAAAATCTATTCATTAGTTTCCCTAAATGTTGTGTCGATGTTTGATAACATCCTGCTAGATCTTGATTTAAATTGCATTGAACAAATATATATATTAAGACATAACTTAACAAAAAACTAAGAATCAATTCTTAATAGCATCTAGAATTATTTTCAATGGTACTGTGTTCTATTTTAACAAGAAATTATGTAAACAAATATTTAGTTTCATAAGATTTTTAAAAAACAGCTCTTGATTTATTAGAATTAACACCTATTTTTTATATAAAAAAATCTGTGTACCAAAAAATATTCTAAAAAACATTAATGTACCAAAAATCTATTTAATAGTTTCGCTAAATGTTGTTTTGATAGAATCCTGCTGGATCTTGCTTTAAATTGCATCGAAGGAAAACATATTTTAAGATATAGCTTAACAAAAAAACTAAGAATCAATTCTTAATAGCAGCTAGAATTATTTTCACTGGTACTATGTTCTATTTTAATAAGAAATTATGTAAACAAATATTTAGTTTTACAAGATTTTTAAAAAACCGCTCTTGATTTATTAGAATTAACACCTTTTTTTATAAAGGATGCGTTGATAAAATTTTTACAATTTTTCCTTCTGACCAAATTGATTTTTTTAAAAAGTGTTTAATAGAATAGAATATTGCGTTTAATGCACCTATCAACGTGAAATCGTTAATGTTATTAATTATCTCTGTGTGTAGCCAGGATTTCATAAAGGTAGGGATTTGAAAGGCTGGACAGAAAGTACGTTACTACTTACAGGGTAAAATTAGGATAATTTAAAATATACAATTTATAACTGTCATATTTATAATCCTTGCGGGAAAAATTGTTCAAAAATCATAAAAATTATAAATTATAACGCACATCCATTAAACTTTCCTAATATATTTTCAATTATCTATTAATGAAGACCATAGTATAGCCATTCGGTTTTTTATAAGGGTTTAGCCACATTAGCCTCTTCATTTAGTTGTTAATGAGCGCATTTAAGAGATTTATAATAGCATTAGTAAAAAAAACAAATGGATTGATACTTTAAATTAATTTGATTTAAAAATTACTTTACCCTACATGCAAGGTTTCAATAAGGTTTATATAAGTCAAAATAAAGAAGATTAAAAACTATAATTGCTGAACATGAAAAAGATTCTGAAATTGAAAATTTTAACATAGGTTTGTCAAAACATTCTTGGAATTTTTAATATTATTTTGACTTTAAATTTCATAATACTAAAATATTGGCTACCGAAAAACACGTTCCAAAGACGTATCATTGGGTTTATATTCATAAAGAGATTTCGTAATATTTCTGTTAATTTAAATCAGCAGTTTTTTGTGAACTTGCCCATACCTTCGATGCTCATTGAATATGGTTTTCATATAATCTTCTTTGATCTTCAGTTGTCATTTCCTATTTATCCATCCCAACCATTATAAAATTCTTTATATTTAAGACAATATAGTTTTTCAAGTAATAGAAGGATCTTCAATTTTAAGAGATTCATATAATGTTTATGTTTTTATCATTGCCTTAAAAATTGACTGGAGTTTTCTATTTTGATTTGGTTTTTGTTTTGCAATATTACGAGTGTTTCGGGATGATCTTTCGATTTTCAAAAATGTTTGATTGAGGGTGTTAGTGAAATTCGAGTTTAAATTTTCTTTTTGATAGGTACGGCATTCACTCAATATATATTTTTTCTGAAGGATTTAAGAACGAAAGAGAGAAAACTTGTCAAATATCTGGGGTTTTGCGAGATCATTAGATCAATAAAAAATTGAACAATCAACCCTTTTGTCGAGGAAATTGTCAAATATCCGGGGTTTTGCGAGATCATTAGATCAATAAAGAATTGAACAATCAACCCTTTTGTCGAGGAAATCATTATTTTCACGCTAAATATTAATGTTGCGAAAGAGAGAAAATAGCAGGTAGCAGACAACAGTACCGTAAGATGAAACCAATTCGCAGATTTTGAAAAAAATAATTACAAAGGTTCCAAAGGAAGAGAACTCGAGAGTTTTTAATAGATCTGAGTAAATTTCAACGGATTTCAAAGATTCCAAGGCATTTCAAAGCCTTTAGGGGCTTCAATGATTACATCACATTTGCAGGAATTTTGATAGATATAATAGATTTCAAGATTTTTTACGGAATTTTACTGGATTTTATAAATTTCAAGGAAATTCAAAGGATTTTTTTTAAATTTTAGGGTATTTTGGAATGATTCAAAAAATTTAACTAGATTTCTAAATTGACAAGAGTTTTTAAAGAATTTCTTAGCATTTCAGAAAAGTGCAAAATATTTTAAAAGGGTATCCAGGATAATAATGATATGCAAAAGGTTTCTGAAAATTTCAGATTATTGATATAAACTAAACTCTCGCTTTCAGTTAGCCAGGCGGACCTCACTTTTTTCGTTGCAATCCCTTCGAAATCAGTCCAAAGCCATTTGAAGGCAACCCCCGAAACTTGAATGAAATCGACAGTTTGGTGTATTTGCAAAAATTAACGGAATCATGTTTTCTGAATCCTACAAAAATAATTACTTCCATTTCTCTATTCTTCAGCACAAATACCTTCGTACATGAAATACAAATATCCTCAGAAAATGTAAGTCGTGTCTAACTATTTACAAAATGGTCACAATAAATATATACCGCAACTATTAACATATCTAGAATAAAAGAATGTCTTGCAAATATGCAGTGAATGTCCAAAGCCAAAATAGTTGAGGCGAAACACGTGACTCGTCCTTTACTTTAGCAATATTTTAGTTTCGATCGTACATTTGCAATAAGAATGACGATATATAATAACATTATATAATAATAATAATAATAATAATAATAATAATAAAATGAAGGAAGCGTCTTCGAACTAAGATGGTTACAGTCCAACTTGTCGAAGACATTTTTTGGTTACAGTTGGATTTTCATATATTTTTGAATAGTTTTGAACGGGGGTGTCCCGGTATGTATCATCAGTCACGGACGCATTTATAATGCAATAAAGTGATCTGATGAGAGCTGTGTGCCACGACATATTCGACAAAGCCTGGTTTTTTACCCCATCATTGACGGACTGGGTTGCAGTCAAGTGCACGACGGGGGGGACCTACAGCTTAAGGTGGGTTCCGAACCCCGGACCTCTGAGGTGAAGTCCGAGCGTCTAACCAACTGAGCCACCGAGGCTCCAAATGGAGGAGGCGTCGCGAATGGCTGAGCATATCGAGACGCATCTTACACGTGGGGGTGAATAGAAAGTCGCGTAAATTGCGGTGAATTCGATGTCCCTAGAATGCACTAACGAGTCTCGACTATTGTGAAATGTTCGATGCAGTAAACAACCGATCCGAATAAGTTAAACGATTCTGATGTGGGCATTAGGCATACCAATCGAAGAAATCGCTCCTATTTAGTGCCCAAAAAATGTATACAAGTGGCCAACTAAGGGGTCGTCCACAAACCATGTGGTGAGGAGGGCGGTGTCAAAAATTGCTGAGAAATGGGCTTCGTGTTTTATGTTAGCTCCCTAAAGGAACGTTCATAATCTAGGCTACCAATATTGGGATATTTTCAACTCCCCTTCTACCCTCTTTGTCGACCTTACTATCGGCGAGAAAATGATAGGCATCTGCCTTTGAAGCTATACAGCTCAGCCAAAAAAAATCGTAGTGCAACAAA
>JAAAKG020064137.1:0-11002 GCA_010014905.2 Druon quercuslanigerum | reverse complement strand
CTACAAACTCCCTCATTCTTACGACTTCAAACAGCCCCCCCCCCCCCAGTTAAAAAAATCGACCCCTCTTACTTAAATAAAAGTTTGCATATTTATAACCGCTAGCAAAGTAAGATTTACAGAATTTGTCGACCCATCGTTATCGCTCAGGACGAAAAGCTTCTTGCATTTGAATATTTCTTTATGTTTATAAGTTTGCTACATAACCTCTAAATGCTCTATATTAAGTGATTACATTAAGTCATTATATCCGTCAGAGTTATAATTCTGTGTACTTTAAAGTCCAATTTATGTTAATAAAGAAGTAAACTATCTAAGTGCGTACACAAAAAATTCTTTGAATGTCACGCTCTCCGCCAGGCCCAGGATAGACAATCCGGTCAGTATTAAGACTGCAAACCAGTTATTCTGATCTGGGCTAGCCATCGGAGCAGTATTCCATTGAAGTATAAATAATTTACAGATTAGTTATTTTCGTTATCACCGATGACAATGACACCAATTTTTGTATAATTTTTACATTATAAAAATTGAACTTTTAACAACTATGAAAAAAATTCAGAAAGATTGAAAATAAAAAATTAAACTTTTGAAAATACAAATTCAGTTAAAAGCTCTTTACGCTAGGATGCGTATTTTTAGTTTGACATGGTAAAAAATAACATGAAATATAAACAATTTAAACTTATGGAAAAACAAACAAGTTGCAATCAAATTGTTTTTTTTCTTATGTGATGCGCACTTTTTTCAGTTATAAAAACAAGACAATGAAAATACGTAGGTTTTAATTAATGCATATTATGAATTGTTATATTATTTTATTGAAATGATACATTTGTTAGGGTCACTGAGAACCAAAATTAATACAAAATAAGAACCAGATATTAAAATAATTATGACAAATAAAAATTTTACTTCATTTTGCAATCTCTGAATAAGCCCTCCCAGGGCGAGGTACATAAATAAATTTAATTTACATTTGATATAAAATTCTTGAACATAATGTAGAAAAGTTTACTGTTTTAACAAAAGCAAATGCCGAGCACGAGATACGTGATGAGACTGTATTCGTTAAAGCCAGATGAGCTTTAACAAAAGAGAATTCACAATCGCCAAATTATAATTGTCGATGCTTTGACCTTTAATTTTAAACGATATGTGCACAAATTTGGGGGAAATACAAAGGTCGAAAGCGTAGCGCGACGTAAATACATTACCGAGCTCTCAACCTTAAAAAAAAGATCAAGCCTTTTTTGCCTTGTTTTTAAAATAGTCTTAGCATATTCGCGAAGCAAGAAAAAATAAAATCGAGCATTAAAGTATGTTTCACTAGGTTCAAGTAAAAGAAAACGGGTCTAGCAACCTTTATCTGGTTCTAAAATAGTTGTAATTTATACCAGAAAAAATCAAACAAAAAGTCTAAAGCGCCAGCACATTTGGGTTGAGCCTAACTAAGGCCAACCGTATAATATTTTTTTATTTGACGTCTTTCCATGACGTTAGTGTTCCGCACGGTCACTTTTTCTAGGGTCTGTCGCTCGAATCTTTTCGTCTGCTTTTGGGAAGCAAAAGTGGGGCTAGGGTGGTTGACTGCTCGGTGCGCCGAGCGGCGTCCTCTTTTTCTCTTTTTAGTTCAGTTCAATGAATTGTCCGATGAATTGTAAATTTGAAAGTCAAAATTGATTTTCCACTTAATATTGGTTTTCATTCCAATTAATAATCATATTACAGTGTTGCGGGCAGAACGAGTCGGATTGACATATCGTATCTCTCCAGTTGCCTCGCGATCGATCGTTTCGGCAATGATCGTGGTCGTGGCTCCTGGAGCCTACATCTGTGCAATTGTCTTTATTTCCAGTACCAGCGCCGTTTTCTGTGGTGGTAAGGAGATGATACCTCTACTTGGCGCGTCCACGAGTAGCGGATAAGGGAATACTCGCTGGAAACAGAGGGTAGGGCTGAAATAAAACAGGCCCCGCGGACCAAACACACTTCGACCCCAACTCAAGGCGTGAAAAACCGTGTCGAGGACTGAGTGGCGCCTGGGAGTGGTGTCTCGAACGGTGTCTCTAGGATACCAGGTCGCCTAATAGAGTATGCAGACTTTACCCTCGCATGAGGGGCTCTGCGGAGGTGGACCTTTACTTCCCCGACTACTCGTGGCATTACAATGTACAAAAATCTAGGTAAACTAAACAAGATCATATGGGAGAAGTTGGGAGGTCCTTTGGACGTAGAGGGGATAGTTTTACGTGATTTAAGGCGGAGGGTAGATCCTATTTATACTTCGGCTCGACCAGCATCGTTGAAGCACAAGCTTACGTTAAGCAAAAAGTGCAGAGGCGAGCTCGACCCGAAGGGATTCTAATAAAACCAGCCGAGGGTCTAAGCTACGCTGAGGTCCTGAAGGACCTGAAACAAAAGACAAAACCTGACTCCCTTGGTGACAAAATCAGGGGAGGCAGGGAGACAAGGAAAGGTGAAATCCTTATAGATCTGGGGCCTTCAGCAGACGGCAGGACGAAGCTGTCGTCAACTAGTAAGAAGGCCACCGGTGCTGAGAATTCCGCATGCGGGGCTCTGCTTTATTTTCCTGGCTACTTGTGGGATTACAATGGACAAAATTCTAAATAAACTAAATAAGAGCATACGGGAAAAGTTGGGAGATCCTTTGAGCGTAAAGGAATTAGTTTCCCGTATTTTCAGGCGAAGGGTAGAGCCTATTTATGCTTCGGCTAGACCAACATCGGTGAAGCAGAAGCTTACATTAAGGAAAAGGTGCAGAGGCGAGCTCGACCCGAAGCGGCTCTAATAAAACCGGCCGAGGGTCTAAGCTACGCCGAGGTCCTGAAGGACCTTAAACAAAAGATAAAATATGACTCTCTTGGTGTCAAATTCAAGGGAGTCAGGTATTAAGAAGGCCGCTGGTGCTTAGAATTCCGTGTGTGAGCTCGTCCCACGTATGGAGGTCGAGGTTCTTGACATCGATAAAACAACTGACGTGGAGGAGATGCAGGAGGCTTCTCGAATACTCTTCGGTAATTTGGGTTCAGAAACCGTAAAGGTGAACTTGACGAAGAGGACCTTTAGGGGAGAGTTGAATGCTTATGTGGAACTCAACGAGGAGCGGGATTCTAGACTCATTTGTGCTGGACATCTTAAAGTTGGTTAGATGTCCTGCAGAGTAAGAAAAAAAGACGGAGTTCATGCGCTGTTTTCGCTGCCAAGACTTTGGCCGCATGGCAGCTAGCTGTGAGGGTCCGGATAGGAGCAGATCTTGTCGGACGTGCGGTTCGGAGGACTATAAGTCTGCGGATTGCGCTAGCACCCCTCAGTGCTTCCTCTGCGCTGCACTTACTGAGAAACCCCGGAATGATCATCGGCCGGAACAATGCGGTATTTGTCTTTTAGAGAGGCCACCCTGTCAAGGAAGCTTCCTAAAGGGTAATAGCGAGAAAACAAGTTGGCACAATAGCGGGACGCCAAGGCACAGTGTGTTGGCCTTATTCCCAAGTTCCTGAAATAATGCGAAAGCGGATTTCGGGAACATTGGTTGGCGGGAAGGGATGGTTTTATTCAGTAGGAATCAGACACTACCCATCCTAAGAATCGTCTACCTGAGTGGGTGAATCGCCTACTCAGGTGAACGATTGCTAGGTTGGGTCCCTATGCAAGGTTTCCTCTCCTACTACAAAAAAAGCGCCACATTAGCGATTAGAAGGCCTGTATGCTGCGCCCAATCAGAACTTCAAAATTTTTCCAGACAGGTGGTCCTCTTTACCGCGTTGCAATTAACCTTAATGAATAAATTAATCCAATTAAGTATATTATTGACAGTTTTTAAATGACTATTTTATTGTTTATTTTTTTATCTTCTTAGATTGTAGTATTTCAATTTATCGAGCAATGTGGAAGTTGTATTAATGTCTCACAAAATAATTGTACACTCTGCAAAAGCGTAACGACGCGGCGCCGTACTTTCGTAATCAAATTCTTCCGATCTGACGGTTATCGATCGGATCGCTGCAAATTGGCCGCTGTAATAACAAACCTGATGCATTTAGCTGCTTTTACCCCAACCGGTTTTCTGAATAGCGTAGTGTTCCCTGTTCAGCCTGCAGTGTTAATCGTTCGCGCCATCAAGACTGGCTAATTCACATTGACGTCGATGTTAGCTAAAGAGTCTGATTAAAGGTTGGACTTGCAAGAAGATCGATCGATCAAGCCTCATACGTGCTCGAGTTACCATTCGAAATAATACTATTGGTTCCAACTTCTAATCATCGATCAACATAATCTGAATTCGATTTCTCATTTATTACGCCCAGAGTATATTCTAGCGGTTAGTTTTACCTAAGTCGGTTAGTTGCAAATGAAAATGGTTATTTCCAAAAGTCAAAAAGGTTAATTGTTAAAAGTAAATTTTGAAATGATTTAGCATAATTGGAGATAAAATAAGTGTAATAACTGTGGTTACGGGAAGATACACGCCATCTATAACCCGGAAAATGCAGATATTCAAAATAAACTCAAATAACTCTGTTTCATTGTTATATTTGGAAAAGTCTGATTATTAATCCTTATCTTTTAAACGGTGCCAATTATTTGATTTTTATGTGAGGATTCGTTAATTAATTACGCAAGACCTTTTTTAGTAGGGGATGGGGGGATCGTACGAATCACAGTGGTTAGATATTTTGTTTGTTTAAAAAATATTATATCAATAAAGAAATCAGGAGGAAGGTAAATTAAAAAATATTATATATTTAATGGATTGAAAAAATGCAATTGAACTTAGAGTTGTTAAAAATTCATTAAAAAATACTAATTGGTTTATTAATCAGAATGATTATTATTTTAAAAAATCATAAACAAATGAGGTAGTTTTATTGTTTTTCAGAATGAATTATTTTCTAAGAAGAAAATTAAACGGGATTAAAAATTTTATGGTATTTAATCTAAAACCTTTTTAAAAAATAATATTTATAATAATTCATAAAAAATAACGAGAAGTGTATGTCAAGCGGATCAAGAACTTTCCTCTCTGACAGGGGTTTGGCTGTAACTCGACTTATATAGTTTTAGATTAGTGAAGAAAAAAAAACCCCAAGCATTTAAAAAAATTCTGATTAACCGACTTAATTTTTATAGGTCTGAAATTGTTTATAGCGGCATCTAAATTGAAACAAGAAAAATGTACATAAATAAAAAAATGTTTTTCACTTTTTCTGATACCCTTGAAACCCCTAAAAATTTTTTGTATTATTCAGAAATTTTTTGAAATTCCGTTAAATTGTGTAAATCCCGCGAAATCATTAAAAGCGCTATAAGTCTTTTAAAATTCGTTAAAATGCCTTAAAATCCTATGAAATATTTTTACACCGTGTGAGATCCCTTTAGAATTTCGACACCCCGTTATAATCTCCCAAATGTTTCAAAATTCGTGAAAATACTCCGGTATCTCTTGAATTAAACACCCGTGACTTCTTTTCAAATATTTCAAAATTTCTTCAAGCAAAAATCTTTCCTAATTCCCTAAAATAACTCGAAATCTTATGGTATCCCTTGAACTCCCGTAAAATCGGAATAAACTCCTGGAAGTCCCTTAAAATCCTGTAAAATCTCTTGAAAAATTAGGATTCTCTTTGAAATTGTACTAAGGTAATATCTTAAAAATCTTAAAATCATTTAAAATCGTTTGAAACACAAAATTTCTCGCAATCCTTTGGAATCGTTTGAATTATCCTAAAACCTTTTTAAATAATTTTAAGGGAACACAAGTTACTAAAACGTATGGCATCGTTAAATAATTTACTTATTGTGACTTCTAACATAATTAGATTGATCCTTAACCTTACGTATCAATAGGACGCATTATAATATGTCTACACATTTCTGCAAGTCAAGTTTTTCAATCGTTTTTTTTTAAACCTACCCAAAATATCAAAAACTAAGAATCTTATAAGAATACGCTTTTTATTTAATATAAGTATACTGTAACAAACAATATTTAATATAAACTTTATTAATTGTAAAAAAAATATTCGATAATCTTAAAATTTATTATTCAGAGAAACAAAAGATTGATTATAAAATATAAAGTTTCGACTGAGCCGGGTTTTCTTACACGAGCCGCTGAGCCGCACATTTTAAAGTAATCGTGTAACGTTCACAGCATCTGAAAAATTTTTTAATTGGTCTCCATCGTGAATTTATCTTAATTTCTGTGGTATAATCAAAAATCGTATTTTTCAAAAATTCTCATGTGATTGAATGGAGACTGAAAAGCACATAAAGATTACTATCAGGTTGCAGGTGTTAACCCAAGATTAATTAGTACAAGAACCTCATTAAGCTTTCAGTAATTATCTTACTGAAAAATGCTCCGTTATGGTGATTTATTGAAGCTAATCAAATTTATTGCGAATGTTTTGCAAAGTATTTAACCTTTCATGAGACAAAATTTACCCCAGAAATTTAATCTTAAGTTTATAACCATAATTTGCGTTGTTATGTACACAGTAATCAACGTCAAGAAGTTTCTGCAAATTAGACAAAGGTTTCGTACTTCGTCCTACCGTAGCGTGATTGCCGAATTGTCGTTCTTTTCTGGGCAATTGTACCACATAAGTCTTTTGACTTATTTTAACAACAAAATACTCTATTTTTTAATTTATTTAAAAAGAGATATCATAACAACAGAGTTGTAACCGATAAAAGCGATGTTTTTAAAACTAAATACAATCAAACATTTGAATTTTTTTTTATGAACACTTTTTTCGTTTAAATGCTCTGATGATAACATTAACCTTTTTACTACGTCAATTTGTCTGCCCATGAGACTTAGTAAGATGAGAAATTGTTTATAACTTTATAATTTGTTTGTTATAAGTTATTTATTTATATTTTGTTGTTTTTAATATATCAAGCTTATATACTGAAGTATTTCTTAAAATGATAAATAGCATTTTTTAATCAAATATTAATGATTTCTAAGTCTGTCTTGATTTCACTTCTCCATAACAACATCATAATAGCTACAAATCTAGTTTACATTTTTTTACAACTTTTTGAGATATTGCATTTTCAAAAAAATTTTAAATGACGTAACTTCCACAATTTTGAAATTTCTTCAAAAATGTTTGAAGACAATGTCTGATCTATATGTAACACTATTTTCCCAAGTTTGAAGAAACTCGTTCATAGACTACATTTGAAAAATAATTTTCATAATTTTTAGTAGATTTCATATTTTATTGAGGTAATTGTACTTTTTCTTAGTTATTATTTTTTTCGTTTATCATCAGTTTCACTTACACCGTGTCGATTTCGCGATCCAGAATGCCAAAGTCGGGCGCTCACTTGAAGAAGAGACAAATGAGATAACGGTGTCACCACCTGCCACACAAATTCTTGGACCTCTTATGTTACTCGAGGTCCTTTTTTTGGAACATACATTTCCAGGATAATAACTCTCCTTTTGAGGATAACGTTCACTTTCAGATATTTTTTATATGAATATAAGGACCAAAATAAAATGTCATAAACGTTATTTTCTTTTTCGAGAAATTTTATAAAAATATCAATTTACATTATTTACTGTAATTTAATGTGCTGTCTTAAAGTGAAATAATTTTTATTCATATTAACTGGGATGCAGCGTCCTCAGATCGTTAAGTGTTTGAAATATTCTATCCCGACAGATAACGCAGTCAAGAGTTCAATTCCCGGTGTTGGAAGTGAAAAAAAACTATTTATGATGTTAATTATACGCAATTAAGATCCACAGGACGAAACAGCCTCCCTTGTCGAAATATAGACCATACTTTGACGCTTTAAGTGGAAGTAAGGTAGATGCACTTGTTATCGTCACTGCATTAGTTATCGTCAGATGGCCCAGTATTTTTTGTATTACAATATTCGCTCTTGCCGCGAGTGATAAAACTTGTGATTTTAGGTCAGTTTCAATATTCTTCAGTCAAATTGGTATATTTTTCTCATGTTAACTTGGTTATGTGCCTGACGATAACTAACGCACTTGCATAATTTGAATTTGAATCGCGAATAAAAATCGACTCGAATCAAATATCATGTTAAGTAATCAAAATATAGTTTTTCTCTATCTACTTTAATCGGTTCAGACCTTTGTGATGATAAAAATTAAATTTTAATCCAATTTAGCTTAAGGTGACGATTACTAGTGCATTTACTTTGCCCCTACTAGTCCAGGCAATCTGCATTTTTTCAAAAGTTAAAGTACAGCCTCGATTTTACGTTCCAAATGTGTTTGAATACTGGTGTTGAACAAAACCTCGGGTTATCCACCCGTGATTCTTCCGGCAAAATTGTCTAAATAATGCAAATATATCCGAAAAATCGTTTTTTCAGTTTGTTTCGACTGGATATTATTAGAAAGAATCGGTATTTTACCCATTTTTAACTCTTAAAAATCCTCGTCGAATGAGACGTCGCGCGTTAAAATTGGTGAATTTACTAATTAGTTAATAACAAAAAACCATTAAAAAACTCTATGTTTTCAATAATTTTTTTGTGTGGTGCTAAATAAATAAAAGATGTTAAATTATTGCAAAGTGTGCGCTGTGATAATACAAATATCCATGATTTTTTTCGATCCAACATTTTTGACATGTTATAAAGACATGAAAAAAGTCGTACAAGTTTGTGCAGCATATCAGTTAATTTCTTTAGGCTTGCACCATAAAAATACTCAATTAAAAGTCGTCAATTATATTTATTGTTTATTGAAAAATGCATTTGTTTATTGCAAAATTTTATGCGTGCGTCTAAAACTCAATAACTTCCCCGAACTTTTTGATAGCGATTTGTAACACTTACCTTTGTATTGCTGCCTCTTTTCTCTACAATGTAAACAAAAATGGACTCGCTAGCTCCATTAGGAGCCAAGTTAGCTTTTTTTTCAAAAAATTGCAACGCCTTAAGTTATAAACATGGAGAAACCGGACTTTTTTAATTTACAGTTAAAGAATCAAACTTTATTATCTACTACTTAAAAATGTGAATATTACTTGAGTTTACCTTTAAATCGTCGGAAGTCAGAGGTACGAACTCGAACTCGGCGCACTGAATGATGGTGGGTGGAGAGCGTCATCGCGCGCTCTGGAAACTGAAAAACTCGCTTCAAATTCGCCGCGTTGAAATTATTCACGTTTATTCCGGAACTATTCATCCAATATTAATCATTTTTTTTCAATGTGGCATAGCGTGCAAAAGTATTAACAATGGAAATTCTCCTGCATCGATTATACATTTACTTAATTTATGGCCGACGCTAATAAAATGTTCCCTGCTATAATTAAATTGTCATAAGTAAAATATAAGTTGATAAAAAATTTACAGCTTCGTCGAAAAAATTAAGTAAGTGTATAATCGGACTTCCGACGATTTAAAGGTAAACTCAAGTAATATTTGCATTTTTAAGTAGTGGATAATAAAGATTGACTCTTTAACTGTAAATTAAAAAAGTCCGTTTTCTCCATGTTTATAACTTAAGGCGTTACAATTTTTTTTTAAAAAAAAGGTAACTTGGCTCCTAATGGAGCTAGCGAGCCCATATTTTTTAAATTACAGAAAAAAGAGGCAGCAATACAAAGTTAAGTGTTACAAATCGCTATGAAAAAATTCGGGGAAGTTATTCAGTTTTAGACGCACGTATAAAATTGTGCAACAAACAAATGAATTCTTCAATAAACAATAAATAGAAATGACGACTTTTAATCGAGTATTTTGATAGTGCAAGCCTAAAGAAATTGAATGATATGTTGCACAAACTTTTACGACTTTTTTCATGTCTTTATAACATTTATTAATTACCCGGTTTTTTTGTGTGTCAAAAACGGATTATTTATAACCTGTCAAAAATATTGGATCGAAAAAAATCATGGATATTTGTATCATCACAGCGGACAGTTCGCAATAATTTAACATGTTTTATTTATTTAGCACGATACAAAAAAAAATATTGAAAAATAGCGTTTTTTAATGGTTTTTTGTTAATAACTAATTAGTAAATTCTTTAATTTTAACGCACGACGTCTAATTCGACGAGAATTTTTAAGAGTTAAAAATATGTGAAACACCGATTCTTCCTAATAATATCCAGTCGATCCAGAGTGAAAAAACGATTTTTCAGATATATTTGAATTATTTAAAAAATGTTGCCGGAAGAATTACGGGTGGATAACGCGCGATTTGTTCAACACCAGTATTCAAACATATTTTGAACGTGAAATCGAGGCTGTACTTTAGTCGAAAAAATACATTAGGCTCAAGACGGATAGCCTAGACTATACTTTGCGGTTGCTTATTCTACTAGCTCCTACGTAGCCATTCCTAAAGATATTTTTATTCAATTTTGCTTCTGAATAAGATTCAGTCCCTACATTGAAGTTCTTGCTTCTATGTTTTTAAGTTTTATTAATGTCTTCTTTAAAGCTCCATATTCTCCGTAAAATTTGTAAGTTCTCTTTTAACGCACAAAATATGTGACGTCGTTGCCTCGACGACGGCACCTTTGTAACTGATACTTTTTTCTTTCCTCGAAGCTCCATCGCCACAGTCTCTGAAAGCAACAGCTTTAGTGATTTTAAATAATAAATGTTAAAGTAATGAAATCGAAATGGCTTCAAGAGGAAAGAATTTCGACCTGATCTGATGGTTCAGACGTAACAAGACGTAATTCAATTGATCAATGAATCCTAAGAAAAGACGAGAGATAACTTTTGTATAGCTATATTAAAGTGTAGTCACATGAAAGCGAAGGAAACTGTTTAATTAAAATCAACAGCGTTATCTATTACCGTATGTAAATAATTTATTTTTACGCTGTCCTATATAATTACATTGTTGCGATAATAGCTTGCAATCTAATTTATTTATATTCACATTATGTATACCTGAAACAAAGAAAAAGGGATGCGAAAGTAGGGACATAGAAAACGGATCGTTGAAAGGCGGATTTGAA
>JAAAKG020064136.1:0-41665 GCA_010014905.2 Druon quercuslanigerum | reverse complement strand
TATACCAAAGGCCAATCCAATCTGTCAATTCTTTCGAAAGTTATCGTGCTAACAAACTAAAAATCTACAGAAACACAGACAGACAGACAGACCGACAGACACATTCGTTAAAACCTGTTTTTTGGGTTCAGGGGGTCTCAAAACGTAGACATTTGACAAAAACCGGGGGGGTCAAATTTTGCACAAATCTAATACCTTCTCTGATGAGAATGTAAAAAACAATAATAAACATTTTTTGCTCTACTTTCAGTGAAAAAATGTAATCTATTTATTTTTTCTTAGCCTGAGTCGTGTGTCGAAAAATTTAATTTTTTTATTATTCATATTTTTTATAAAAAAAAAACAAAAACTGCGTGTCCTACAAAAAGTGATGATTAAAAATATGTACATATTTTTGGGCGCGCGATTATTTTTTGCGATTTTTTCTCTTTTCAGACCTTGACTTTCTTTCAGATCGTGCGTTATTTAGTACAAAAATTCCATTTTTAAGTACTATGAATAAAGGTACAGGGAATTTTTAGATCATGAAAAAAGTGGTGTTAAAATTTTTCCTGCACATTTCAGTAGAGCGAATCAGTCTACGCAAACACAATTTTTTCAACTTTTGTTAAAAATATCTCCAAAACGCACGGGCGTGATTTCTAGAAAACTTGGAATTTTAGCAGGATCCCTTAATAAACCGTTAAGAAAAACGCGCATTACCTACTTAATACAATGAAAAAAACGAGATGCCTGGGCTAATATTCCTAATATTCCTGGATGATATCGTAGAAAGGAGAAGAATTTATTCAAGTATGTATAATTTCGTTCTATAAATCTAAAAAAAATATTTAATTTTCTGTTTTTCTATAAAAGGATCGTCTTCAGCATACTCACACCATTTCTCAGAATCTGGATTCATCTGGGTTTAGCTGGTCGAAAAGCTTAAATGCCTGTAAACATGCTAAAATAAAAGAGATGTTCAAGTTACCTTCGTCTACTAATGATAGAAAACAACGACATTTTGATGCAAGTCATTTACAGTATCACGTGAAAAGAAGCAACTCATTATGCGCCAGGTTAAGGAAAGCTTTTAAATCTGCAAAACCCGCGGAACAAATTCACTCGCGAACAATCAGTACTAAAGATTGGGCTTCCCCTAAACAAGAAGAAATATATCTGGGAGCACCACCACCTATAGACGAGTCCTTTTACGAAAACTTTGAATCTTTCAAAAACGTGAAAGTTAATGCAGTTAGCATACGTACAGTAATACAGAATACGATGAAAGATGCAGAAATAAAAATACTTAAAGAAATTGAGGATAGTAACAAGCCAGAAAGGGATAAAATTCTACTTTCAGACCTTGACAAGAAATTTATGAACAAGGCGTTCAGCTGGGCTTGTATTCGTGGCCTATCACACCTTTTATGCAGATTAGAAGCTTTAGGAGCAGATATTAACAATACCGATTTTTCGGGTGGAACTCCAGTCATGTACGCTGCTTTTTCTGGAGAAATTGCTTGTTTGAAATACCTAGTTAATAGACGCGCAAATTTGAAATATGTTACCCCTTTTTGCGGCCATTGTGCTTTGCACTCAGCTGCAGCCGGAAACCATCCTGAAACTGCCGAGATTCTTTTGGATAATGGTGCTGACTTAAATAATGTAGCAAATATCCCAGATGTGATCCCACTTTTGCACTACACTATTGGAATAAAGTCAGAAAAAGTTGCAGAATTATTCATCAAGCGGGGAGCTAACCCCACATGTAAAAACCACATTGGAGAAACTCCTCTTCATGTGGCTTGTGGTGTCCAATCATTAAAATGTTGTGAACTCTTACTACAGAAATCAGAAGTTGATGTAAACGCTTTGGACGAAATGCATAGGACGCCACTTCATTACGCCGTAATGGCAACTGGGTCCGATATTAAAATCGTCGAACTTTTACTAAAACATGGTGCGCTGGTTAATTCAGTAGATAAAAAAGGATTTTCATCTCTTCATGTGGCAGCTTTAGGAGAGCAATCAGAATGCGTTGAAATGCTCATTGAGAATGGTGCTGACGTTAGTGCAATCACTAGTAAAGGAGCGTCAGCCTTAAATATTATTTTACGGAAGATACCAGACTCCATTAAAGCGTTTCGAACCAAGATAGATTCTTCTATAACGTTAAAATGCGCAAGTGAACAAAACAGGGAATTTGAGGTCATTTTCGATTTCGCTTCTCTCCTTCCAAGTGAAGACAGACCTGAAACTAGTTTTGTTAACACTTTTATTCAGGAAAATCTATCAGATCTTTTATCTCATCCTCTAGTCAAGGCATTTCTCTACCTAAAGTGGGAAAGAATTAAAAAGTTTTACCTTCTCAATATTTTGTTCTACACACTTATGGTGATCATCATGAGTACTTATGTATTAACGGCTTTAGCTTATGAGTGTTACAATTCCTCTCAGGAAAATAATTACAATGGTACTAAGGTGATTTGTTATTACTTTCAGAAAAGAGTTGTTGAATTTGAATGGTACATTTGGTTGGCTTTTGTTTGTTTAATGATGCCAAGAAAGATTCTGACTTTCATAACTTTTGGGAACTATAAGGAGTACCTCTGGAATATAGAAAACATTTCGGATATGATAGTCATAACGGGAGCATTCTCTACGTCTTTTTTTTATACAGGAAAAACGTATTATTGGCAGAAGAATATCGGTGCATTTTGTGTTCTTTGTGGTTGGACAAACTTAATGTTCATGATGGGTCAACTGCCAAGATTTGGAACTTATGTTGCAATGTTGACTCATATTCAATATGAATTTGCATCACTTTTGTTTGCTTACTCAGGATTACTTATTGGATTTACTCTGAGCTTTAGCGTGGTTTTCGATGGAAACCCGCCATTTGAAAATCTATTGACGGCTTCGATTAAAATTTTAACGATGATGTCTGGAGAGCTTGATTTTAGAGCAGTTACTTATTATCAATTACCTATTTTTTCGCAAATCCTCTTTAGCGTTTTTATTATTTTTATTGTCGTAATTTTAATAAACTTGTTAGTTGGTATAGCTGTGCATGACATAAAAGGGTTACGGGATCAGGCAGGTATTACTAAACTCATCCGAGCGACGAAATTGATACTCTACACGGAAATGGCAGAGTGCAAAGTAAGCCGTTCTTTATTTCTTAAAATATTAATGCCCAATATACCAGATGCTGATCTTCGAAAGCATGTTCTTGTAGTAAGACCATTAAATCCACTGGAAAAGAGGCTTCCTAGAGACATTCTTAAAAGAGCTTATGAAATTGGTAGAAAAAATAGTCCAATTCTAGTTGTTGAACATTCTGATTGTAACGAGGATTTCTCTCATGCCCGAACAACAATCAAAACGGAAACAGAAAATGTTTTAGAGACTGCAGCTGAAAAACTTGATTTTCACTTAAAAATGAACACTAATGAAGTTCGCGAGATCAAGGATCATATACAGGGAACTAACTTAATGTTAGAAGAAATCAAGTTGAAATTATCGTATAAATCCCCTATGAAAAAGTAGCTTTGGAGATCAATAATGGATCTGCTGAAGGATCTTTGGCGAAACTACTTGTGAGTTTATTACAAACATTATTTGAATATTAAAAGGCTTATCATTTAAAACTCAGTATTCACATTTTATTTATTATGAAATGAATCTACGGACTCTCATTCCTTTTTTAATGTAAATTAAGTTTAGTAGATTTTTCATTAAACTCTAAACTACCATGTTTTCGGTCGGTGCTTTTAGAAAAATTTAATAAATTAGCAGATTTTAGTGAGACACAGAACTAGAGGTTTTTTCAAAACAAAATTTTAAATTTTTTATTAATTTAGCCCGCATTTTTTGAAAATTTAATACTTTTACAGACTTCTATGAGACTCAAAACACGGGGGCTTTTGGATTTTCTGATCATTACTTTAAGGTCAAAATTAAAGAAATTCCATTTCTTACCAGCACAGCCCAAATTGTAGAAAAATTCAATCAATCACAATTGTCATAAGAAATACAAAAACCTCCCATTTAAAATAAAATGTGTTTTATCGAAATCCGTAAGTTTTTTAAATTCCTAGAAACTTGGGTCATATGAAACCGATAAAAAATTTAGCATTTTCGAGTTTGGACCTCAGATTTCTTAACCCGAAGAACCCTCTAGTTCAAGACTCATAAAAATCTACCGATTTATTTAATTTGCGAAAATTTTCAAGTTCTTTAAAAAGTTCGAGTTCGAACTCGACTGGTCTAGAATCAATCAAACTTAGCTTGAGTTAGAGATCAGTTAAGGAACATGGCTTTTTCTTAATTATACGAAAAAAAAATTAAAAATTTGCTCTGAGAGATCACCTTTCAATTTTTTTTAATTTGAGAAAGAAATCCTTTCAAATCAGATAGAAATTGACAAGTATAATCTTTTTTAAAGGATAAATTTCCGTTAATATTAGTATTATCTCTTTTTATATTTCTTATTTATTTTGCATGCTTTTTTTATCCCAAAGATTTGGTCAGTCCGCGAGCATTTGTCGGTCTGCAAGCTTTTGTCCGTCTGCGAGCTTTTTTTCGGTCCGCAATCTTTTTTCCGTGTGTTTTTTATAACAAGTATTAAAAGTTTTACATTTTGAATCGTTGGAATAGAAGCTTCTAATGTGTCCCCTAAGGATTTACATTTGCTTGTACCTTCTTCCCTACTCTTTTACACACCTCGCACACACTTAGTTGGTGGTCAGAGGATTACAATTTAAGGTGGGTTTCGAACCAACAAGAACAACAGCTTTAAAAACTTAGATAACCTTTTTCTCTAGAGGTACCGGTCACATGACTCTCCAGAGATGAAAAACTCCCTTGCTAGACTAGTGTTCAACGCTTGGGCCAGCGAGGCTCTTCCAGAGTGCGAGGCGGAAATCCAAACTGGCAACCGATAGAGTGGGTCCAAAGCCTACGCTTTAGCCCCCACGACCATCGTCCTACTCATTTTAAATTATTGGAAATTATAATTTAAAATAAGGAACTTTATACATTGATAAAATTGAGAGCGTAAGAACTACTATCAAAAGCAGGCTTAATGTTTAATGTCAAACTTTCTTTTTTTCTAATTTTATAAATTTGTTATGCTAATAAAATACTTCTGTTATTTCACGCATTTGGTATCATACATTAAAGCTTGTATATAAATATATTTAAGAAAATAAATGTCTTTAAGCTGCTATGACTTTTTTAATTCGCCCGAAAAAAATCTTAAATTTTTAAAACGGAGATAAGTATTTCCTTTTTCTTAGATGGGTAAGACTCCAGGCACACAGCATAGATTTGAATTAAGGCAGCATCAATTCATCACAACATTTAAGGATAAATAGCCGATTTAACGATCTGGGATATACGCACCGAAAATTGTAAAAGCTTTGTATGTTTTCGACAGATAAGAGGTTCAGTATTTACTTTACTTTCAATACTTATTTAAACAAATATTATTTTAATTTGATAAATAATTATTATTTATCTAGAAAAATAAGTAATTATTTCATTAAGAAACCGATTTCATTGAAATAAGGAAATATTTCTTATGATGTGAAAAACAGACTCAGAGAAATTGTTCTTAGCTTGTAGAAAATCATTTGTTTGGCGTTAATAATTTTCATAATTATTGTAGAGAAATTTGTTTTTAAGATTTATCACCAAAAAAATTATTTCTTTGAGTTGATGCATGAATTTCTTGCAAACAAATCGTTGGTTTCAAGAATAATTATGGTAAAAATCCTTTTTTTCTAAGTTATTAGAAACATAATGTTTCTTCTAATGCAACTGATATTATTGCTTGGCTCGCGTCATGAAGAAATCTTGCTAGTTGAAGTCACAATTTTAAATACTTGATCAAAAAGAAGGAAATAGTTGGGAATGGAAACGAACCACGTAAAAATATTTTGACTTCAAGACGGTCCGTCTTATTTTCATAATTAAAATAAAAACATCAATTGCGCAAAGTGCGCCATCGGCTAATAAGTGGGGATAACGTGGGACCAATGCACCTTATATATTGATCCCGGTATCGCTACCAGGTCTCTCTTCTAACCCAACGATCTTCGAGGAAGCAACTCTCTTGGTATCTCTTGCTACCTGTCACTTAATACAGAGCTTTAAACTAAAAAAAGGGCCTTATTGAAGAAACGCTATTTCTGAGAATTCTCCTTCATCATTAACAACGTTACTTCGAGAATACTATCCTGATTCATTTTAAATTAGCATAGTAGAAATGAATTTGTGGGAATTTAACTTTTTTTTTAGTATATGCATGATTGTATTGACTTTGCACTTCATCTTCAGTGGAGACCTCGTTGTGCATGTTTGCATTTAGTGAGTGAATTTTTATAAATGATCACGTGGTGTGTAGATAGGTTGAGACCAAATAGTTGACATCAGCTAAGGATTAAAATGTTAGAATCAATAAAACTGGTAATTTTGTAATAATTGATTTGCAAGTTAAAAATTTTGAAGCTGTCGGGCTTAACAACTGCAGGCGTATAAATTTTCCATAAAAATATTAAAACTGCCATTTTAGTGTACTATTGGAGATGTGAAAAATTGACAATACTTTTATATTCTCCATGCAAAAAATATAACTATTGCACATGTAGATAAATAATACAAACGTTCGTTAAAATTTAAGGAGAATTTGTGATTACCTTCGGAGGCCCTGGGAGCTTTTTGATATGATGATACCCTTCTCTTTAGTTGGACTTCAATACAAAAAATAAAGTCTAGCTCGCGACCGAGAGTGAGAATTATAAAACTGTTTGACTGCTGAACCGGTGATGAAAAATGCTTTTAGTGACACCCCTAACTTTTTTCAGTGTTTTGAGGGGGCGCGGTAGAAATGCACTCCCGTGACTGGTCATGCAATAGTATATTGTGTAGCAAGGGCGACACGCTGATAAATCACACGAGTGGGGATTGGACAAAGTCGCCCTTGCCAGACGCGATATTTTTTGTCCTAGTGCACGATAAACAATGGAGTGATGCATGTCGATTATTTTTTGGAAAAATCGAGATTTGCTTGGCACATCATTAGATGAAACCAAAATGTCACGGAGATCAAGAATTTGTAATAAAGAAACTCCAGCGAGACGAGACGAGACAATCATCTCGACTGAGTGATCACTCGTCTGGATGTGATGAGTATGGTGCTCAAGGTTTCAATTTATTCTGATGAGATTTTTTGAAACACTTAAAAATGATCGATATTTATCATTAGAACAAGGCGTTGAACGAGTACAAATGTCTGTTGTGGGCTTTTGGAGCAATGAGGATTGCTACTGTAAGCGGTCGGTAAGCGCATTTTCGCCCGTATTAGCGGGTGGGAATAACGCATTCCCGCCCGCTGATATGGGTTGATGCAAGCACTCTCGAAGTGCAAATGCGTCACCGACTTCGGGTTTGCTGGTACATGTATGTTGGTGCATACATATGCAGGTCCCCTACTCACCGGGTTGTAAACAACTCAGAGGTTAGAGTTCTGCGCCTGCGCACTCCTGCCCATTTCGCAGGGTAGGGAGAGGGCCAACTACCTTACCAACCAGTCCTTATGTAGCTGTACATAAGTCAAATAGTGAGAAAAGAGGAACCACTTTATAATATGTAACTAGGCCTCCATTATTTTTGATTTCAAAGTTATCTTTTCTGTCGTATAACATATATAGACACAGAAAGATGAAATAAGTCAACGGAAATCACTTGTAATTACATTTTTCTCAACCTTGTTATCCCTACGGTTTAGTTGTCAATGGTTCATGATTTTTTTTTTGATACTCCTCCCTGCAGATTTCTTTTGTAACCATTCACAAAATTAAAATTTATGATTTTATTCTTGAAAGATTGAATATTTTTCATTTGAAGGCCAGGGTAAATAGAAGTTTAAACAATCAACAATTTTGGGGAGCAGTAATTTTATATATGTACATATAAGTACTTCTACACTCCCAACTAACATTAATGATTTATTTTTCTTTACTCCTCATTTGAATTATTTAAAAATGATATCTGTCATTTTGGTAATTATTATCTGCGCAACCCATATATATAAAAGCAAACCTACACTTATACGAGTAACTGGTATTTCGAATTACGGAATCAAAATAGAAATCTACTCGATAATAAAATACTCAACTTTTAAGTAGATAAATTATTATTTAATACAAATGTTGTTATAAATATAGCAATTGATATTTCGTTAATTAAATTTATACGATCAACAATGATTTTCCAAGACTTTTGAGATTCTGTATAATGGAAATATAAGTGGAAAATATTAGTTTTATTATTAATTTGATATTAATTTATTAAAAATTTCGAATATTTTTGTATCATACACAAAATGCATATTTCAGAAAGATCTCAGGAAACTATTCGAAGGCTGTGGTATAAATTTCAAACTTTTGCTACAACTTTGCAAGGTGATGCCATGAGATGAAATGGTGGTTCCTCGCTTTTTTTTAAAGAGTAATCACGTTTTAAAGTCAGCATTGATTGTTTGTACGACTGGCGCCTAATCGTGATAAATTGAAACATAAACATATTTACTTTTCTGATAAGGTATAATATCAATTAGGTTGAGGTGAGGGTCATGTATACATAACGTAAACAAGTTTTGAATATATGTCAGCGTATAATAAATAATTAGTTAGGTGCTCTCCATCAGGAAAGTTTGCCTATCGATTAATTTCCCATGTAGCAATCGCCCTCACTAGAACAACTGGACTAGTAAGATCTAACCAGGATCCTTTAAGGCACTGTTAAGATATTTCTTTTGTGCATCATATCAGAAATAGCGAAAAGTTGCCAAAAAAGAACGGATTTATAAATAATTTTGCACTGCATTTATCTTTACATTTATACAATGTAATTGTTTATTTATACTATGCCAACAACTGAGTCCATAAGAAAACGGCTCGTACATGTTTCTGCCGTGAAACTCTTCATTTTTGAAGGTAAATTTTTTTAAACAAACATAAACTTTCATAAGACAGCAATTGTGCAACAAAATTGCACTAGAAGGCTTAAAAATAATTATTTTTTTTTAAAAACTGATTAAAAAAAACAAATGCTTAAGAAAATTAATTTGTACAAAATAATTGCACAAAAAGTGTTAAAATAACAGATATATATTTTAAAATAAGATTCTGATTGTGATTGTGAGTCTTTTAGGCATTATCTTGACGGAAATTTTAATCGAGAATATTTGTATTAGACTGTGTCAGAAAAGAAAAACTTTTCTGTTTATTTAATAAATGTGCCTGAAAAGTCTCTTTGACCCAAAAAAAATATTCCCAAAATTTCAGCTCGATATCACGAAAATTGAGCTGGCGCGTGGGGGGTCCCTTTTCCCATTTAAAATACATTGAAAAAATTTTTATTTTCTTGTGTTTACAATAATTATAACTAAATAATTTTTTATGTTTGTTTGGATATTTTTACAGGAAATTAAATTCCCTTCATAAATTTGCTCAAAAAATTTTTCCGTAAACTCAATAGAAAAAAAGTTACAGTGCGTAGAAAAAGAGGAAAAAAATGAAAATGCAAATTACAGAAAGATATTAAAATATTGATATTTGTCAATGAATCGAATACAATTAAATGATTATTAGAATAAATCTAAACATAAGAAAATAAAAAATTTATGCAAAATAAAACATTCTGCTGGCATAAAATCCTGTTCAGAAATCGAAGAATATTATTATTATTATTATTTCAAACATCGGAATAAAAACTTTGTTTCTTGAAAAAAAATTAAATGTTCATAATATTCGAAAGTTTAATGTTTTTCCTCTTCTTCTATGCACTGTAACTTCTTTCCCATTAAGTTTAAGAAAAAATTTAAGGAGCAACTTTTTGTAGAGAATTTAATTTCCTGTAAGAATATCTAAACAAACATCAAAAAGAATTTACTTATAATTATTTTAAGAATAAGAAAATAAAATTTTTTCTAATGTATTTTAAATGTGAAAGGGGGGGGGGGAGCTGAAATTCTGGGAGAATTTTCAATTTGTCTCAAAAAAACTTTTAAGGCACATTTATTAAAAAAAAAAGTTTTTATTATCTGACACAGTCTAATTGGTATATTATGATATTAGTATTTAAACAGCAGAATTGAATTTGAAGCTAATTATTAAGGAATTATTAACAACAATTACATTTTTATCTTTAATGATTCTAAGTATTGATTGTATTTAAAAAAAAATTAAATTCAAATTTATTTTAAATCAGTGTAGGCTTTGGACCCACTCTGTCCGCTTGCGGGTTCGATTCCCGCCTCGCACTCAGTCAGAGAAAAAGGTTCTCTAAGTACTTAAGGCTATTGCTCTTGGTGGTTTGGAACCCACCTTAAACTGCAGGTCCCCCTCCCACCACCAAGTAGGTGTGTGGGGTCTGTGTGTAAAGGAATAAGAAAGAAGGTACAAAAAAAATGTAAACCCTTAAGGGACGCATTAGAAGCTTTCATTCCAAAGTAAAATTCCTAAATTATAAAAAGATAATAGAATCGTATTTGTTTATACACAGAATACGTATTCGATCAATTTTATTTAAATATTCAAAGAATCTTCCTTAGACCACCATTATTGCAGATGTCGAGGGCGAAGCTTTCATATTGGAAATTCGTTGGTTAATTAGATTAGGTCATACATAAATCAAACCTCTGGCAATCATGCGATTAGCATGGCCCTTCAATTCATTCACACAAGAGTGTCGGATCAGAACTGACACATTATGAGAACGCTCCAGGAAATTTATTAATATCAGTCTTAAATTGTGGTGAATAAAAAAATGAAAACCAGGAAGAAAAGTAAATTGGAATATTTACCAGGAAAATTAAAGAAAAAAAGGAATTATCGATGACAGACAAGAGCGAGCTGCGTTCATCAAATCCGGATCTCGTCATGGAAGTCGATAGTGTTGGCAAAAAAAAGGAGAAGCAGCTCTTTAATTTGGTATGGTTTTTATATTTTTTACTAAAGTATTTATTATTTAATAGACGCGGAAGTAGAGATATAAAATATTTTTTGAACCAAAATGTTATAAAAAAATTTAATTCTAAAATTTTCAAAAATCTTTTATCAGAGAACATTTTTGAAATTTCGTGAAATTGTAAAACTTTTTCTAAAAGTAAACTGTCTTCGCCACTGTCGAGAAATAAAAAATAAATTTAGAGCTATGAGCTGGTACTTCCTAATTGTAAAAATTATTTTAAACTGAAAGTTTTATTAACGGGCAATAAAAAAATTCGAATAAATTAAAAAGGAAAATTACATATCAATATTATACACGATTTTCAAAGCGAAATACTAATGAAACATTTGGAAAAAAATGGATTTAACGTGCTCGTAAATTTTTTTCACAACCCCTAATGGACATCTCACCCATACTCAAAGTTTTAAGTCCTATTTGATCTATTATTTAAAAAAAAATCGTCAAAATTTTGTTGTTTATAGGGTATAAGAAGATGCATTTGGAAACCAGTTAAAATTTCCATAATCTATGAGGGCACCTTGATTTTTTTTGGGCCGGGAGGGTTACTTTAAGAAACATTTCTAATTTTTTCATATGTTTTTTGAAAATTCGAAAGAGCTATTTAAAGAGTAGTATGAATTACCGCAATATATTATGGCAATTACTAAGAAATGTAAATGAAATAAGTGAATCTCAAGTATTGACTCATACTAATGGGTATCAATCATAACCATCAATTATGAAGGCATATAATTCTAGAAACAAATTAAAGGGATTCAATTCGTCAAAAAAATTTCTAATTATTCTGGAAACAAGTGAGCAGTATTATTAAAGTTTCCCCAGAAATTAGGAGCGTAAAATTGAATACATGTAAATGTGAAGTAATTTTCTAGTTCTATTTCCAATATACATCGACGCATACATCTCACTTAATTGTGATCCAATGTCACAGTATTTTATTTTTTATTAATGATATGTACTGCTGCAAATTTATGAATAATTAATATTTATTCACAATTACAATTGATTATACAATCCACAATATCAACATAAATATTAAATTTATTATATGATTAATGTTTAGAAATTAAAATAAAATTAAGTAACGTTAAATATCGACCAATACTGAACGTTGTCAATCGTAGACGTTTAATATTTTATTCAGTCCATCGAGAGATATTAAAAATGATCACGCTTTTGAACTTTGTACGTAAATTATTGTTGGATTCGTATTTATGAGATTGTATTTTTTTGCAACTTGCGTCGTTTATACAGCATATTTCATTTTTTTATTTTTTATGCTATTTATCACGATTAAACCAAAAAATACGCATCCCATAAAAAATAAGCAATAAAGACACTGTAGCTGTTCTTTGATCGGCATTTTTCTTCTCTTGACTTTTCTTCATATAATGCGTTGTTTGGCTTAAGGTTGTAATTTTCTTTCGTTTTTTTAATATTGACGACAACCACGAACACAACAGAAACCGACGTAAAAACTTTTTTTCCTGGCTCCGGGGGGAGGGGGGGGGAGGGTAAAATTCGACATTTGATGGAATCCACGAAAATCATTTTGCACATAAAACCAACATCTTTTGATTTAGATGAAAGTGTACAAATGTTTTTAAGATGAAATGGTCTATAGAAATAAAGCAATATTTCAATATAACCCTAAATGCCTTTAAAATAACATAAAATTAACAATATCTAGGAGATTTGAAAGAAATGTATTTTATAGAATCTTACAAAATATTAGAGAAAATTCCAGCCTTATTTAATAATATTTCAGACTTTGAGAATTTTTGAAAGAATAAAAAATATTTGGTAAATTTTCTGAAATTTTCTAAATTCCAAAATATTTTAAATATATTTAAAACTTCCCCAAATCCTAAAAACTGCCTTAAAATCTTCGAAATTTTCCTAGTAATTTTAATAAAATATGTTTATTCAATTGAAACCTTTTTAAATTGTTTTAAAACTTCTGAAGTTTTGGTTAGAAATATTTTTTTAAAAAATTTTTTACAGTTTAAAATTCCTGTTTAATCTCTTCAAATGTTTTAACTGTTTATTTCATTTACTTGATATTATTCTTTATTCTTAACAAATTGACTCGCAAACTAAAACATTTTGCTTTAGGATCTCCTACTCTTTTTCGAAATTCAAGTAAATATTTTCAAATCTTTTAAAATTTTCTTGCAAAGTCCATTTTTCATAATAATTACAAAAATTGTCTCAGAGTCTTTTAGATTCTTCTTTGAAAATTTCAGAAATATCTCGAAATTTAGTGCAAACTTTTTAAATATTCTTTTAAAATTATTATTTTTAAATAAAAAGTCATTTCAATTTTTCCTAGGAACATAAGAATTTCTTTCATTCCCTGAAATCTTACAAAATTCCTAAAATACCTTATAAGTTGATATTATTTTTTAATCGTTTCAAAATCTAAAGTATCCCTTCAGCTTACTCAAATTTGTTATAAAATTATGCATAGCGGCAAAATGTTGCTTCAAAATCGTTTACACTATTATTTTAATTTTAGGAAATGATTGAAGGTGTTCTGTGCTCTTTTTCAATTTTCCCTTAGAATTCGTTGAGAAGAAAAAATGATTAAAGATTTTCCCATGAATCTTAAGAATATTTCGTTTATTCTTCTGACATAGAATTTTCTTATTAATCCTGAAATCTTCGTTTACGATTTTTTCTGTCGAAAATATCGACTTTTTCAATATAAAAAAAACCTCGATGCTGAAACCGAAAGCGATCATGTGGAATCAACTTCTAAAGATCCGGCAATCAATATATGATTTCAACCAGAAGTAGATAAATCAAATGATGTAAGGATTGAAATTACAATTCAGAGAATCATATCGACTCACAAGTATTGCTATATTTATTCTGTCACAAAAATATTACTGCTTTCCAGAAAAATGACGTTTTCAATCATTCAATAAGAGGTGAATTCTTATACCAGCAGGTAATCAGTATTGCCGTAGTCATTTAACCAAAAATCGATTCTATGAAGAAAACTTTTGCCTCCCAATGTTTCACTCTAATTCGCAAAATCTTACTTCTTCAGAGTTGACAAAAATGATTTTGAGTCTCTCCACTGAATGTGATTCTACACTTTATGATAAAATCGGGGATTTCAGGCTTTCCGTAAAAACTGCTTTTTATCTTTGCAGCCAATATGAAATGTTGGCTTCCATTCTTTAACTTGAATATGAACAGCTTGTTTCTGAATATTCAACATCAGTAATCAAATTATTTGAAGATGTGTTGCCTTAATGTTTTGGAATAACAGCTTCCATCAGAGATAACCTTATTAAAAACCACGCAACTGAAATTTCTAAGACTTTGTTTGAGGCTCATGAATATTTATTTTTAATTTGTAATAAAACGTATGCACGTCATCAAAAACATTTAAACAATGAGTTTCAAAGAAAGTCTTATTTAGGTCAGAAGAAAATTCCGCTTTGTAAGACTTTCACAATTTGTACAAATGACGGGTATGTGGTTAATATGTTAGGAACATATCCTGCAAATCTAAATGATGCAGAGGTCTTAAGAACTCTTTTACAGGATCCGAATGTTTTATGCAAGGTGTTGGAAGAAAACGATTATGCGGTTCTTTGTAGCGGCTTCCGAGCCGTGATAGCTAAGTTAGAACTCAAATAAGTCATCGCATTAATACCTGCTTTGAAAGGGCAACGTAAGCAATTGGCAACAAAAGAATTAAACGAATTCCATTATGTAACAAAAATTCGTTGGGCAGTTGAAGCTGTCTACGAAATACTATCAGTGAATTGCATCATTGACGAATAACCAATTCTAAAAAAGGTTACAGTCTGATGTAGAATTTTCAAGTGAGATCACAGAAAGAATGGATGTCAGAAGAGATATTGAACACTTTGGCTATTGAAGAAGAAGAAAAGGGTAAGTTATAAATGAGACTTGTCCTTCGAAGTGCCTCATCAGAATATATCTTTGACTTTCTAGAAATTACTGAGAAAGACTTGAAAATTCTGTTCACTGAAGCGTAATAATGATTACATACGTAATAATGATTGATGAAGATGGTCAGATTAAATTGCAATACGTTTAAGAACAATCTAATGTATTGAAATTGCAACTTTAAACTCGTCTCATTCCATGAAAAGTGTACAGATGGTTCGTAAAATATGAGGCAAATAGTATCGGTATTTCTGGAATGTTAGAACACGCGTGTATGTTTCAACGGAAATATGACTATTGGCTGCTGCTCACATATTGCTGTAATAGTATACGATCTGGCCAATGTTCCCTGGTTTGTGAGAGGCAAGGGGACTTACAATAATCAAGCACTCCGGTATCTTATTTCTTATTTTAAATCTTGAACTCGCAATTAGAGGTCAGCTAGTTTTTGAAAACTGAATGGTGACCGCTGACAACACATATCTACTGTGCTCTGTGTGGCGCAGGAGTACACTCAAGTTTTAGATTTTTTTTACCTTTGTTCACTCTTTCGATCGTTCTAAAAATTGTATTTATTATACAAGATGAATTGAAGTTTTTATGGTGAAAATGGTTGTAGGACACTAAGCATATCCAAATTGGAAAATTTATTTTCACGTCAGTGCCAACTCGTTATAAAAATCTCTACGATGTCCGAGCGGGAACAGCGCCTACATGCTTATCATGCTATGCCCTTTGACTTTGGATATTTTGTAGTTTTATCATGTAGAACAAAAGCCTATAAATTTCAGTTTAAATTCTAGAACCGATGGTGTGTGTAAGCAATTTTTGCTGATAGTAAAAACAGGTTTTTTGTTTATGGCAACAAATCTATTTGTCTGATAAGTCCCGTGGAAAAAGCGTACACTAGAATTTGGACCTAACCTAACATCCGTTACGGGCATGGCTTGCAGTTGCCTTCAAACTAAATCGAGACCGATTGCACTTTAATAGTCAAGGCCGCGGGAACGTTTTCTATTGGGTTTGGATGCATGACGCAACCTGGTGCAACTAACGCACTGAGAGTGCGACACTTATGCTGTTTGTCACGCTTGACTGAGCACCTACTTTATTTTGACCCTTACGGCTCCTCTCATCATGCAATCGCCGAGGGATCAATTTTTAGAAAGAAGTAAATCCGAATTGATTAAATCTAAGTTCCAGTGTTTTTTGGAAGTGATAGATGTATTCACTAAATTTATTTAACTATACTCGACCAATACCACATTTCCGCAAAAGTGATCATTGATTCAAAGCAATATGTTTCAGCATTTCAAAAACTAGAAACGCTAACCTTAGACGCAGGATCATGTTTCACTTCACAAGATTTTGACCTTTTGATGACAGAGTATGATATCAAGCACATCAAAGTAGGCACAGAATCATCGCACTCAAACGGCCAAGTAGAGTGGTCAATGTGATATTCTTATTAAATTTAAATGGTTATGCTAATTCTTGTATTAATTTTTTTTCCACCTCTTTCACACAATCCGTTCGATTCAGTAGTATTATAGAACTATCTTGAAAAAATAGCTTACAGGATCATGCATACAGAAAATATTTTTTGAGTCCTGCAGTGGACATTAAATTTTTTTTGAATAAATCAATTTTAAATTTAAATATTGTTTACTTTAAGATTTATGTGGAGTTAGTTATACTGATAGCCCTTGACAGGGATTGTTAATTCAGTATTTATGAAAACAAACTCGTGTCATGCTCAATTGTTTTATATACATAAATGGTGACAACATTCATTGATATTTAAAATTTCAAACATTTAAAGCGCTTGATGGAAGAAGTTTATTCCGAAATGGTTGCGCCAAATTTACAATCACATGAAATCTTAAATAATTTTCCATGCCCTTCGAAAGCTTGAGAAAAAATTTTTATTCATAAAATCAGAAAATAAAAAATTAGAACTATATGAATACGAAATATTATGATTGAAAGTCACAAAATTGAAGGATATAATAAATTATCTGCACATGCTTTAATGGTCACTAATTAAAATATATAATAAAAATGGGCATTTTAAACAAATTTATAAAAAGTTTCTGGTACTGAAAATCAAAATAAAGTGTTTTTATCCATTTTTTCAATCATAAACTTTTAAATAAAATGATAAAAAATGCATGCAAATTAAATTTAAAGTTTCAGATGCCTAGTCAAATTTCAAAACTTCGCCTAAGCATTAAAACTAATGCTGTAATAGTCAACATTTTGCTGATGGCCGAAAAACAGTTTTGTGTTTTACGAAAAATATATATTTCATATTCAACAGAATTTCAATGTGAATTTGTCACACATGCGTTAGGTAATAGATTTTTTACTTCTCGATCGTCGGAAGCTGTTTTAATTAGAATATGACCCACATGACTGTCTGATCACTGCTTGCAATTGAAATAAATAATATTAATTAGAAAGGAAAAGGATTTATCAAATAATATTGTATGTATGATTTCGTTGTTAGATATTTATAAAAATAATCATTCTCTATTTTTTTTTTTCAAAGGATCGTCTTCAAGGGATTTATAGCAGTTACCAAAAGCCGCCACCTGTGCTTAACAGATTGGAAAGCTCACATTTCTTAGAAGATACTAAAATAAAAGATATGCACATTCTCTCATCATCACCTGATGATAAAAAACGTCATTTTTCTGCAAGTAATGTACATGATCATTTAAAAAAAGGCGATCCAGTCTTTCCCAGATTATGGAAGGACCACAAATTTCCAAAATTACCAACACGAATATATCCGGAAACGAGCAATATTACAGAAAAAAATAGTTCTAAAGATGTACAAATAGATATAACAGCACCACCATCTATAGACGAGTCCTTTTTCTTCAACAATTTTGAATTTTTAAGAGGTGTGGAAATTGATGGAATTAACATACTTAAGGCAATATGGGACACAGTAAGTGCTGAAGAAATAAAAATACTTCAGGAAATGGAGACTGACAACATACCCGAAAGGGATGGAATTCTCTTTCCAGATTTTGATGAGAAATTCAGAAGTATTGCGTTCACTTGGGCTTGTATTCGTGGCTTATCCCAAATTTTAGCCAAACTAGAAGCCTCTGGGGCAGATATTGATAATGTATATTTTAAAGGAGCAACACCAATAATGTTTGCTGCTTTTTCTGGAGAGATCGCTTGTCTAAAATACCTAATTAAGAGGGGCGTAAATTTAAACTACGTCAGCCCTCGTTATGGCCATTGTGCTTTGCACTCAGCTGCAGCTGGAAACCGTCTTAAAGCTGCTGAACTTTTACTAGATAATGGTGGTGACTTGAATAATGTATCACAAAACCCATACATGATCCCACTTTTACACTACGCTATTAGAATAAAGTCAGAAGCAATTGCAGAATTATTTATAAAGCGAGGAGCCAACCTCAGACAGAAAAACCTTAATGGAGAAACTCCCCTTCATGTGGCTTGTAGAGTCAAATCCTTAAAATGTTGTAAACTCTTATTAAAGAGACCAGAAGTTGATGTAAACGCTCTGGATGAAATGAATAGGACTCCTTTGCATCAAGCCTTAATGGCCACCAGATCGAATATTAAGATAGTAGAACTTTTACTAGAACATGGTGCGCTTGTTAATCAAGTTGACAAAAAAGGATTTTCGCCTCTTCATATTGCAGCTTTAGAGGAGCAAGCAGAAAGCGTTGAAATTCTTATTAGGAATGGTGCTGATTTAAGTGCAACTACAGGAAAAGGATTGTCAGCTTTAGGTATTATTCTACGAAAGATACCAGAATGCTTGCAAGCGTTTCGAATGAAAATAGATTCTTCTATAATGTTGAGACACCCAGGTTGTCAATGTAAGGAATTTGAAATGAGATTCGATTTCACTCCTCTTCTTCCAAGTGATGACAGACCCGAAAGTAGTTTAATTAACACCCTTATACAGGAGAATGTGACAGATCTTATCAAACATCCCCTGGTTACGGCATTTCTTTTCCTAAAGTGGCAAAGGATTAAAAAGTTTTACCTAATTAATATTTTTGTGTACACACTCATGCTGATCGTCATGAGTACTTATGTAATAACGGCTTTAGCATATGAGTGTTACAATTCCTTTCAGGAAGATAGTACAAAAATTAATGATACCATTGTGATTTGTTATTACTTTGACAAACAAGTTGTTGCATTTAACTGGTATATTTGGTTGCTTTTCGTTTGTTTGATGATACCGAGAAAGATTCTGAGTTTTGCAACTATTCAGAGCTTTAAAGAATCCTTCTGCAATGTAGACAATACTCTAGACACTGTAGTTATAATGAGTGTATTCGCAACGTCATTTTTTTACACAGGCAAAACTTATCATTGGCAGAAGTATGTTGGTGCGTTTTCTGTTCTTTGTGCTTGGACAAACTTAATGTTAATGCTTGGTCAACTGCCAGGACTTGGGATTTATGTTATGATGTTTGGTCATATTCAGTATGAATTTGCAAGACTTTTATTTGCTTATTCAGGGCTAATTATTGGATTTATTCTGAGCTTCTGTATGATTTTTAATGGAGAACCATGTTTTGCCAATATATTAACTGGTGCGATGAAAATTCTAACGATGATGTCTGGAGAACTTGACTTTGAGGGAGTTGTAAATCAGCGAGACGGGAGTGCAAGTGGTTATATTGTTGTTTATGATCCATTATCGGTTTGTTCGCAAATCCTCTTCGCTCTATTTGTTATTTTTATTGTTGTAATTTTAATGAACTTGCTGGTTGGTATAGCTGTGCACGACATAAAAGGTTTACGAAACCGGGCAGGTATTGTCAAAATCATCCGTACGATCAAATTGATAGTCTACACGGAAATGGTAGAGTCAAAAATGATGCTCTATTCATTTCTTAAAGTATTATTATCTAATAAAGCAGAGGCTCAACTTCGGAATCATATTCTCATAGTAAAACCATTAAATCCACAGGAAAACAGAATTCCTAGACTCATTCTTAACTCAGCTTATGAAATTGCTAAACAAAATAGTCCAATTCTAGACGATGAATATACTGATTGGAGCAACAAGGTTTCTTATGTCCCAAAGAAGAAAGAAGAGAATAGAGAAAATACTTTAGAAAATACATTTGAAAACATTTCTTTACAATTTAAAATCAACGCGGATGAATTTCTTGAGATCAAGGACCAGTTACGTGAAACTAAAACAGTTTTGGCAGAAATTATGTTAAAATTATCCTAGGAAAAGCGTTTTTCGTGTCTCTTTTGTTTTTTAAGGTAAACCCTATGATAAGAATTTATAATTGAAGTTTAGAATACCTAAAAACCTAAAATGATAATATATATGAGGCAGTTAATGCTGATTAGAAAATTGATTTTATGACACGAAATTTAAAAAAAGTATTAAAATAAGTGTTTTATTTAATAAATTATTCAAGTATTAAATTTTGTATATATATTTATTTTTAATTCCAGGTTATATTCCATTACAATTTAAGGAAATAAAAAATTATATTGTTATCGAGGCGACTATACAATTCCGTAGCAGAACTAGCCAGACTCTTAACGCGGGGTTGTCGAACGAGGGAAAAAGAAGCCTGGTCAAAGCGTTCTAGAAGTAAGTGCACTTGGAAAAAGCGTTCACTTGAAAATAGTATTATTTGAGCTAAAAAAAAATATCCCAGTATATTTTAAGCATATACTAAAATACAAGAGTTGATTTTAAAAATTAGCAGAGCCTATACTTTAAACTCAGTTTTTAGGTTTTATTTAGTTCGGAGACACAAATTTATTGGAAATTCATTTTATAGGTCACCAATTATTATGTTTGAATAAAATTATAAAAAATATGATAATGAAGTTATTTGATCGAGAAATTTATTCCTGTTATACGATCTATTAAAAGTAATAAGGCAGATTCAAAGTGTTAATGGATACGTTTTAATCAAACAACAGGTCTTCTTTATGGCAACTTAAATCTACGTTAGAATGATAACATTAAATTAAATGGGTCGAGAAGTTTAATTAAGTTGAAGGAAGTATCCTTGACAGTCCAGAGGTTCCACAGTATTTGCTCCCTGTCCGTAAAATGCAATGTGAAGGGATGTAGGGATAATTATAATTATTGGAAAGTCTCTAATCAATTATATGGACCAACTTGATAAAGTTACACCTTATAACAATGTATGTAAAGCGAACATAAATATTCAACTAGCCTGATTATCTTTTGCAAATAATAAAAATAAATTATATGTAAAAAGACCACTATTTTATGTTTATTCTGAAGTTTCTGGTTCACTCACTTCTACAACAAATGATACTGAAAAATTATTATGTATCGTTTGTTGATAAGTTCACTCATTATTGTGTTTCACATCTGATTACATAAAATCATATGTAGTCTCAGTTTTGAAATATCTCATTGCAAAAAGTGATTTAACCCTCAGTTAAATGGTACCATTCTGGTCTTCGGTTCTATTATTTAAGTTCATTTAAAAACTATAAAAACGAAATTTGAAGAAAAGTTTAGAAAAGTATTCTGCCTCAGTAAGGTTGATGAACTGGCAATCGTCACTGCATGAGTTATCGTGAGATGGGCCAGTATTATTCGTATAACAAGACTCACTTTTTCCGCGTGTGATGAAAAGTGTTATTTTAGGTAAGTTTAAATATACTTTTATAAAATTAGTATTTTCTCTCGTCTTAATACTTGGTTGCGTGCCTGATGGTTACTAACGCATTTGCATAATTTGAACTTTAATCGTGAATAGAAATTTTCTCCAATCAAATATCATGTTCAGGGATCAAAATTGATATTTTCTATATCTGCTTTAATCGGTTAACTCCTTTGTGGAAATAAGAAATGTGTTATAAATACAATTACAAGCATTTTTAATTTCCAATTTTGCAAAACCTTATGCAAAATTGGTTGTATTTAGAAATTTTATTTTTAACTTAGACAACTTTATAATGAAGATAACATACCAGCATTTTACTACTATTTAATAAAACTTTGACCTTAGTATCAAAGACTGAAAATAAAAGCATTGTATATTGCAAATCTTTTCAAAATCTTTCGATATCGCTTGAAACTTTCCAAAACTCATTTAAAGTTCTTGGAGTACTTTACTTTACTATACTTTACTGCCTTAAACTCTTTAGGAACATTTGCAATCCCTTGAAATGATAAAAATCTTTTGAAAATCCTTTTAAAGTTCCTGAAATCTTAAACAAATTTTAATCATCTAAAATACCTTAAAATATTTGAAAATCTACCTATAATTCCTGTAAATTTTTTAACAATTTTTTTAAAGATAGAAACAGGGGAAAAATGAAAACGAAAATAGACGTGACTTCCTTTTATATTCTTTTAAATCTTATGAAAATCTTTAAAGTCCGTATAAAATTTGCGAAATAGGAATTTTATTTTGATAATTATTTGTTTTATTAATTCTACTATAAATAATAAGAATAATAATAATAAAAATGAAATGTTACCAATTGAGTCCATAAAAAATGGCACTTACATGGTTCTGCTGTCACGCCCTTCATTCTATTCGCACGAGATTCTCGAGACTGAGTATACGTATCATAATAGCGCTCCAGTAACTTGATTAATATAAGTGTTAAAGGTTTGTGAATTTGAAAAATAAAAAAGAGGAGAAAAACAAGATTGGAATATGTTTAATAAAAAATTTTTAAAATAATAAAAATTATCTGTGATATGCAAGAGTAAAATGCATTTATCAAATCCAAATTTAATTATCGAATTTAACAGTTTTGACGAGAAAGACGAGAAACAGCTTTTCAACTTGGTATGGTTTTTATATTTTATGCTTTAAAACCTTCTCTTTAATAGACATTGATGAAAATTAGAATAAAAAATTAAAATATGTGCTGGTGAAAGAAAATTATCTTTACACTTTCAAAAACTACACCTTAGAATATTTTGCTTCTTTCACAGTTTTTCATATAATTTTTCATAAGAATATTGTATAGATTTTTATAATAATTTGAAAACCATTTAAGTTCGTAGTTAGGGTCTTTAAATTATCCTTAATAAACTAAGTTGTATAATACCGTATTTTAGTAAAAATTAAATAACTTTTTTACTTGGATGTCACAAAATGAAATTTAAAAAAAAATTAGAGCCTTTTGGAGAAAACGATAATTAGTTTTGCATGAGGTGATTATGTTACAGCCTGATTTTGTGACATCTTAGTAAAACAGTTGCATACTTTTCGCCAAAAGACGTTTTTTTTTTAAATTTGGTTTTAAGAGTTATTTAAGGCTCTTCAAACGACTTGGGTGTTAGCGTGATCCAAATTACGTCAACAAGAATGCATTGTTTAATTTAATATTTTAAGCACATAATCTAAAGCCAATTTGATCGGCTGGAACAGAGATCTTTTTTTGAAAAATGTTCTTGTTGCTTTCTTTTTGTAATTGAAAATCAAGTATTTCTTGAGCATGTAAAATTCAAATCTGCAGATAGTGTATCTTCGTGCCGGCTTTGGGGCTGACCTTGGACCTAATTCTCCACAGACAAATTTTGTCCAAATGTAAACACTCAATCTCGGAAGATCAAACTCTGGGAGCCCTATCTGTCGGGTTCACTGTAATATAATACAATAATAAAAAGTGAAAAATAATAGATGCGAAATCTATGAAATAATCAAAACTTACCAACAGCCGACGATCATTTAGTTTTTAGGTTTTAAAATGCACATTGAAAATTTTCTAGACCTTATAGGGGGTTTAGCGGTGGCGGTAGAAGCGCTTACTATATGTTTTTTCGAGAAAAAAAAACCGCTAAGCGCTAAAAAACGAGAGAAAAGTGGTGTAGCAACGAAGTGAATTCAGCAGGAAGCCGACTAACACTTGTTAGCGCTGATAGCTCAGCCGTACCTGCTCGTTCTACCAAAACTGCACTGTCGGTAAAAGTCGCATCTGTCTTGGCGGGAATTTTAAATTAAAATAAAAAAGGCAACTTGTTTTTTTCTTTTTGTAATTGTTTATTGACATGTTCTGGTTGGTCTCAGAATAGGACAATTGTGGCGATTGATGAAAGGATACCGTTGTGAACTCGCTGATAATAATCGATAATAATTTTTCAATTAGAAAAAAAAATTATATATTAAATTGTTTACATATCGTTTTGTGATGTAACGTACAACACACACACACATGGAAATAGCGTATTACGTAGAATCGTAAAAATAAGATAAGTATTGAACAACCTATTCTCGCTTAATAAAATACTAATATTATTCGCATTCCCAAAATCTACAACGCCCTTTGAAAGGTACAGTCAGAAACCTGACAAAAATTTGCTGTTATTTAAGAAAATTATTATTTGAATATCTCGCGGGAGAGATGTAAATTTCTCATTGGAATTAACAAAATCCGTATATGTTCGCACAGCAGGCGTCGAATTTTCTAACAATGCTTATTTGTAGCAAAAAAACTACATAGACATTTTTCGAAAAAATCTCTCTGCTTTTAGATTATGTGGTTAAAGTATTCCCTTAAACAATACATTTTTTAGACGTATTATGGATATAGCGAAAACTCGAGTATTCTTAAGAGCCATAAAGGATCAAAACCTGAACCTAAATTACTTTTAAACTATTTTTGAAAAACTATAAAATATTTAATTAATGTTTCTGAAGTATTTTACATACGATGAAATAGTTAACACTTTTTATGGCTGAAAGGCTTTGGACAACAGAATAAACAAGTTTTTCTTAATTTACCAACAATTGAATAAATATTTTTACACAAAATTAAATAGTGTGGGGCGAAAGCAAGACAAATAATAATTATTTTTTTTGGGCGACTGTTAGGTCAGAAAATAAAATAAAACTTATTTTGAATCATGGCGAAACAGTCTTACAAATCAGCATTGCAAAAATCAATTAAATACATTTTCATAGAATCAAAATCCAAACTTTTTAGCAAAAAATCCCATTTAAAACTTTTCACTGATCTTTCTTCTCATAATATTTTCGAAAATTAGTGAACTGTTAAATTGTAAAGCTAATTGTTATTTTCATGCACTTTTTACAATTTTACCTTTTCATGAAATTAAGCTGACTTCATCATCAATGTCAAGAAAATAAAAAAAGTCGTAGAATTAGCAGCTGGCACTCCTTAGTAGTAAACACAATTTTCAAATTAAAGTGTTACGAACAGACAGGGGAGAAGATCGATACGTATAACACGAAAACTGAATATTCTGATTATTAAAGAGCTTTAATAAAATGTTACGTTGTAAACAAAAATATCAAATACTTTAAATTTTTTTATTTAATTTGAATGCTGTTTAAATTTTATACTTTTGGGATTTTCTTGTTAAAGAAATTGTAGTTACTTAAAGTTATTTTGGTTTCCCCATGAAGAATACTTTGGAATAATAATAATTTCGAACAAAATTTAAATTCGAATAATTCATTGTTGCACCATTAAAAAATATCTAATAGAATATAGCAAAAAATAATGGTATGCCGCATTTTTTTATCGACTAGAGACCAAAAAATGTTTTTGTTTCTGCAGAAAGTTTCTTCGTTAATAAACTTCCAATTTTATTCAAGAATTGAAAATATTCCTTGATTGACTAATAGATATTAATAGTTTTATTAATATTTTAAAATATTTAAAAAGCATGATTAATAACTCTTTAAGAAATCAACATTATTTCTAATTAATCGAAAGGAGGAAGCAAAATGCTCGGCATCTTAGCGGACATTTATACTTGTTTATTCTTAAAATTAAAAAATTTAGAAGTTTTTCTTGAATAAACGATTTTGACTATCCATACGTGAGACTGTTTCAAAAAACCAAAAAAAAAATTTTAATTCATTAACAGCTATCAATATTGTATTTATTTTTGAAGTAAAAGAGATATTTTGTCAACAAATTTATTTTAATATGCTTTCAAATGGTTCAATTTATCAGAAAAAAAATCAAATTTAGAACTGTCCATTTATAATTCGGCTGAACTAAAATGTCGCTGTTGATGGTTTTTCATGTTTATGTAATTTTAAATTATTTTATAAAAGTATGTTCAATAAAGGCATTGTAAATATCTGTTCGTAGTGTGTTAATAATTTTTGCTGCAATAAAAACGTTCAAAAATTATAGTATAGTATAGTATAGTACAGGGAAATTTACTTGAAATTTGCGAAATGCTCAACGGTCTGATTCTTAAAACTTAGATTATGCATATAATAGATTTTTTATTTCTCGATGGTAGGAAGCTTTTTAATTTTGCACACAACCACACCACAAAGCATCGTCCTCTTGTATGTTGTGCTTTTAAATATGTAAAAGTATTGTTTATACAAAGCTTTTTTTTCTGTGAGACTAAGTGAAGCTTGTCACAAAAGGATAATGTTTGCTTCTTAATGATGATTCGTAACCTTAAATTCAAAATGCAATTTTATTCATATCAAAAAGCATTCTTTTGACACAATAGGAAATTTCTCTGATTGACAAAAATGACTTTCTGCTAATTTCTTGTGCTTAAAATTAGTGATATCCCAGAAATTAAAAAAGAATATTTTTGTTTGAAAGGGTCGTTTCCAAAGGGTTTATAATATTTATCGGAAGCCGCTACCTGTGTTTATTAGATCGGAAAGGTCACATTCCTTCGAGCATGCTAAAATAAAAAAGATGCATATACTCCTGCCATCTCTTAATGGTAGAAAACACCGACATTTTTCAACAAGTAATTTACCCGACCAATTAGAAAAAGCCGATCCGATCTTCACCACATTCAAAAATGCCTACAAAATTCCAAAATTACCACGAAGAATTCAACCGGAGACAATCGGTATTAGAGAAACGACTCGTTCTGAACAAGAACAAATAGATGTTGGAGCAACACCACCTACAGACGATTCCTTTTTCTTCGAAAATCTTGAATCTTTCCGAGGTGTGGAAATTGACGGAGTTAACATACTTGAAGAAGTATGGAATACAGTGAGCATTGCAGAAATGAAAATACTTACAGAAATGGAGACAGGTAAGGTGCCAGAAAAGGATGGAATTCTCTTTCCAGATTTTGACGAGAAATTCAGGAATATTGCGTTCACTTGGGCTTGTATACGTGGCCTAACATACATTTTATCTAAACTAGAAAGTTCTGGCGCAGATATTAATAATATCTGTTTCACCTCTGCAACTCCACTCATGTATGCTGCTTTTGCTGGACAAATTTCTTCTCTGAAATACCTAGTTGAGAGGGGCGCAAATTTGAATTACGTTAGTCCTATTTATGGTCATTGTGCTTTGCACTCAGCTACAGTCGGAAACCATCCTGAAGCTGCCGAGATTCTTTTGGATAATGGTGCTGACTTGAATAATGTATCAAACAACCCAGACATGATCCCACTTTTGCACTACGCTATTAGAATAAAGTCAGAAGAAATTGCAGAATTATTCATCAACCGGGGAGCCAACCCCACATATAAAAATCACATTGGAGAAACTCCTCTTCATGTAGCTTGTGGTGTCCAATCTTTAAAATGTTGTGAACTCTTGTTACAGAAACCAGAAGTTGATGTAAACGCTTTAGATGAAATGCATAGGACTCCACTGCATCACGCCATAATGGCAACTGGGTCGAATGTTAAAATCGTAGAACTCTTACTGAAACATGGTGCGCTAATCAATCAAATAGACGGAAAAGGATTTTCACCTTTTCATATTGCAGCTTTAGAGGAGAAAGCCGAATGCGTTGAAATGTTTATTAGAAATGGTGCTGATTTAAGTGCAACCACAAGCAAAGGAGTGTCAGCCTTAAATATTATTTTACGCAAGATACCAGAATGCTTTGAAGCGTTTCGAATGAAGTTGGATTCTTCTATACTGTTGAGACACCCAGATTCTCGAAACAGGGAATCTGAGATGAGATTTGATTTCGCGCCTCTTCTTCCAAGTGATGATAGACTCGAAACTTGTTTAATTAACATATTCCTACAGGAGAAACTGACATATCTTTTAATTCATCCTCTAGTTACGACTTTCCTCTACCTAAAGTGGGAAAGGATTAGGAAGTTCTACCTACTTAATATTTTCTTGTACACGCTCATGGTGATCTTTATGAGTATATACGTGTTAATGGCTTTAGCTTATGAGTGTCTAATTTACACTGGAGAAAATATTATTAGACATAATGGTACTTGTGAGATTTGTTATTATTTTAACAAACGGGTTATTATATTTGATTGGTACATTTGGCTGGCTCTTGTTTGTTGGATGATACCAAGGAAAATTTTGAATTTCATAACTCATAAGAACTATAAGGAGTACATTTGTAACATAGAAAACACTCTAGACACTATAGTTATAATCAGTGTGTTCGCTACGTCTTTTTTTTATACAGGAAGAACTTACCATTGGCAAAAGTATATCGGTGCGTTTTCTGTTCTTTGTGCTTGGACAAATTTGATGTTGATGATTGGTCAACTGCCAGGATTTGGGACTTATGTTGCGATGTTCACTCATATTCTATATGAATTTGCACTACTTTTTATTGCCTACTCAGGACTACTAATTGGGTTTACTCTGAGCTTTTGTACAATTTTCGATGGAGAACCGTCTTTTGCAAATCTATTAACCAGTACGGTCAAAATTCTAACAATGATGACTGGGGAACTTGACTTTGAAGAACTTATAAACCACCAAGAAAGGAATATAAGTGGTTATAACGTTGTTTATAATACATTATCGGTTTCGTCGCAAGTTCTCTTTTGCCTTTTTGTCATTTTTATTGTCGTCATTTTAATGAACTTGCTGGTTGGTATAACTGTGCATGACATAAAAGGTTTAAGAAATCAGGCCGGTCTTAGTAAACTCATCCGAACGACAAAATTGATAGTCTACACGGAAATGCTACAGCACAAAATAAAACTTTCTCCAATTTTAAAAAGAATAATTGCCAATAAAGCGGTTGCTCAACTTCGAAATCACATTCTTGTAGTAAGACCATTAAATCCACAGGAAAAGAGGATTCCTAGACTGATTCTTGAACCAGCTTATGAAATTGCTAAAAAAAATAGTCGCGTTATGGACAATAAACATCCTGCTTGTAGGGAGAAGATTTCTTATATCCCAAAAAAGAAAGGAGCGGATACAAAAACTACATTAGAAACTACAATTGCAAAACTAAATTTGCAGTTTAAAATCAACATTGATCAATTAGATGAGACCAAGGTCCAGTTACGCGAAGTAAAAAGAATATTGGGAGAAATCATCTTGAAATTATCGTAATGGAAACGTTGTCGGTGTATTTTTTTATTGTTTTAGAATGCACCTAAAATGATAATCTGGAATATAGATATTAGGTAGATATTGTCGATTGAAAAATATGTTTTACAACAGAAAGTAAAATAAAAATGTAATATATAATTTCTCATGTATTTATTTTAAGTTCCAGGTTATATTACATTAATTTTTACTGGAATGTAAGACGATATCGATGTTGAGGCAACTATACAATTCAGTGATACAACTTGACAATCGGATGAAATTTACTGTGGCATTTCATAGGATCTTCGAAGTTTTGTATATAGTCAAGTGTTTGAGAAAATGGTAATTGTGAATTATTAAATCCCTTTGACTGTAATGTTTCAGTAAATATGTGATCGTATTATACCACATTTTTACAGCCGCTCTTGTGACGCGGAAACCTGGACCTGAATTTTCTAGAAGAAAGTTTACTTCGGATAATCATTGAAACTTTAGAATTATGTCTAATTCCTCAAGAAGATTTCTGGACACGTTGATGAGTAGCAATCTTTGGGAACTGAAGTGTAGACAAGAGTTCTTCATAAATGACCAATTATAATATAAAAAAAAGGATTCTGGAAAGTATGATTACGAATGTCTCTAAGTAAAAGTATTTTTTGAGTTGTATCTACCAATTAAGTTGCAAGTTTATGCTTTTGTGGAAGGCTTTGTTTTTTGAATTCCTTATGAATTTCAAGGGCAATTAATTGTCAATAGTACTTAAATCCAATTAAATAATTCAAATTCCACGATTTATTGCGAATTAAAATTTACAATGATGTTTATATATCTATGAAATTTTTTAGTAAGAGTTAGAAATGTTTAAGCGTCAGAGATGTTATATATCATGTTTATTATTTTTATCAAAATCTCGCTTCCTGTTGTTTAATCAAATTCCTATGCTATAAATTTTCTTCTCTTTTCACACGAATTCAGTTTAATAAAATCCTAAGAGCGGTATTATGTTTAATTTAATTTCTTCAAGAAACAATATATTTCAGAAAATAAATGTCTTATTTAAACTGATATGCATTTATGTAAGTAACCCGTGGATTTTTCTTAAATTTAAATGTCGTAAGTAGTTTTTTATTAAAACTATAATGATAATAAACGGGAGAGTTTCAAGGTAGAAGGCATATATTTAATAAAAATAATTCCTAGATAATCTGATGGATGGTTTGATGTGCAAGTTTATGACCTGATTGAAACTGTGTGTTCACTATGAAGGATAATTTCAACCTTAAATGTATATTTTCCTATGTAATTCTCTACCGGCTATACTTATTAGTATATGTGAAAATTATCAATAAGATTGGGGTGGAGTAGATATATATTTCTTTTTTTCTCTGTTCCATAGGCTTATTAACGAATAAGTACCTACCTATTATAATAATTAGCATTCACATTCCTTCTCTCTCTATTTGAATTCTTTAAAAATTCTGTCTTTCGTTTCGATAATTAACAAGCGTATAGCGCAACCCACAAATATATTTAAAGCAAGCCTAATTGAATAGGAGTATCTAGTAACCTTAATTGATAAAATTACTTTGACAGTCAGTTCGTCAGATATGCTTATTCAAAAAAGGAACATTATTCCTAATTTTGGTACTGATCCTGAAAATACTGCTATAAGATTAAAATTGCTAGGTCATTCGAGAATATACCATTTGGAAATGGTTACTATGGTAATTAAAATAAAATTTATATTAACATATAATGTTCCTGAATGTGTAAAGGGTTGAATTTTACTATTTATAAGTGCTAATAATTATTTTTTTTTTAATGATTTTTAAATGTTAATGTGCGCTGCAAAAACGGTATGAGTAGTGCTTCACGAAATGCTGGTATTTTAATTAAATATGTAAAATAATTAAGACATGAGAATAAGAAATGGATAAGGACAATAAATACAATTTCACAGACTAAAAAAAAGATTTTTCTGATACGTTTTTAAATATTAAATGCTAATAAAATTATAGAAGCATATGTTTCCCAAGAACTCCACATTGAATATATTAAAACATTAAGAATAATTTTTTTTTTAATGGAAGGGGGAAACCGAAATGGTCCTTATCTACTTTTCCATATCTACTTTTCCATAGCTGGTAGTTTAACGGAAAATTGCTTAATACTAGCCAGTGTGCCTGATATCAATTGAAAGTTCCAGAATGGGACATATGCATACGCATTCACTTACAAATATACATTTCGTAATTTATTCAACAGAGTGTCTCGAGTCAGAATACACCTGTCATGATAGCGATCGAATCACTTGATTACCATCAGTTGTCAAGTGAGGTGAATTCGTAAAATGAAAGACAGGAAGAAAAGAAAACTGGAATATTTTGGATAAGATTTTGAAGAAAATAAGAATGACTATCAGGGAAAGGCAACAGCATAATGTATACATAAAATCCAAATTTAATTATGGAATCCTATAACTTTGACGTGAAAGACGAGGAACAACTTATTAGCATGTCTAAACATTTTTTTCTTTAATAAATGTGAATGCAAAGGAATGAAATATATTTCAAATAACAAAAAAATTTAACTAGCATTAAAAAATTATTGAATTGTCTTTTAACAGAATTAAATTGAAAACTTCACAGGCTTTTATTCGCAATATATTTTTAAAAATTCATTCATTGTATAAAACTTGTAAAGCTAATTCCATTTTTTATTTATTTTTGAAAAGCTATAGATACATTTTTATTTTTTCAAACTAAACTGACTTTGCTACAGTCGAGAATTTGAAAATATAAATATGTAGAATTATGAGCTGGCATTCCTTAGTATTAAAAACGACTTTAAAATGAAATTCTTTCTAACAAAAAAGCGAGAACTCTGATCATACATACTAAAAAAATAAACAGTACAGTGAAAAAGGGTTATTGAAATTCAAATGAGTCCTATTGGAATTTTTTATAATCAGTGACAATTACAAATAAGAGACAGATACCATCGTAAAACCTTCTTTTCGGAATCAGGCGGTCTCGAAAAATTAAGATTAAAAGAAATCCGTGATATTCAGTTTTCACTCCTAACAATGATATCTAAGAGCCATAGTCCATGCGCCCTCTATATCTTTATTGCGTATTAGCGCCTCCTGAGTCGCGCTGTCTATGCGTTCGTATGTCCTATTCTGAAAATCCATTTTCTTCTCCGGTTTCTGTAATTTTTCAATCACCATTCGGATTTGTTTCGTCTTTTTGGTTCTCTTTCTTCTTCATCCTTGATCTAAGTTCATTTTCGAGGCTATAAGGTACTGATCAGTATTTTATTCGGAACCCAACATTATCCTTTTACCTTTTAATAGCTCTTTCAGTCTTTCATCCGCTACTACAAAGTCAATTATATTGTTGCTATGTTCTTTGCACCAAGTGCACATATGGATATATTATTTCATATATTATTTTATCTTCAGCCACCTGTAATTAGTATTTTTACCTACGTCATATTCGTCGTTTGACCAGAGCTGTTACATTTTTTTTTATAAAACATATGTATAATTTGTTCCTTAGAGGGCTGTTTAGCCCTAGGAACTTAATAAATAAATTCTAAATTCTAAATATGGATCATTTTATGCCTAAACCAAGCTTTTCTAATAAAAATGTGCTTTTCTAAGCTGAAGCTAACTAATCTGTGTCTGTCACCGTTTTTTTTTTGGATCCCCGGAATTTCTCAGTACCCTTTCTTAGTTTCGGGGCCAGGGGGGGTTTCGTGGCCGATGGAGGTCCCATGGAAAACCAAAACTTTCTAGACGTATTTTGACCTCCTGAATCCGAATTTGCAAGGTGTTTACTCGTGCGTGGCGATTTTCAAAAGTTACAGCCACAAATTTTTTGCTATGGATTTTGAACATGCGAGTGGTATATCAAATGATTCCTTATTTATCAAAAAATACATGGCTGACTGATTAGAAACAAAGAAATCGTTAATTAACTGATAAAAAACAAGTGGATTTGCGGAAATCAATTGTGTAAATAACATTACCTTTTTTTCTATACAGGTGACGATCAATGGACGCGGATCAATGAATTCGTAATTTAATAACTTACCAAGCGCGCGAACCATGATTTTTTTTTCATTGAACTGACCATATCTCTGGTTCTAATTAAGATTTTTTTAATTTGAAAAAGCATTGCATTATTTATTAAATTAAAAATTGATTGATCCGCGTCCAGTGATCGTCACCTGCATAGAAAAAAAGGTGACGTTTACACAATTGATTTCCGCAAATCCACTCGTTTTTTATCAGTTAATTAACGATTTCTTTGTTTTCAATTGGTATTCTTGAAATTTTCAAAAACTGTAGTATTCTCGATTAAATGGGGAATGCGTCCGCACTCCACCGGTAACCGTGGCTTAATTAGGAAAAAAGTAACAGCCTGATAAACAATAAAATATAACATCTACAAGTTTTTTGTTTAGTTCTTTTGCAATATCATTGGTTCTATTCAAGATTTTTTTAATTTGAAAAAGCCGCGTATTATTTGATAAATAAGGAATCATTTAATATACCATTCGCACACGAGTAAACACCTTGCAAATTCGGATTTAGGAGGTCAAAATACGTCTAGAAAGCTTTAGTGTTCCATGGGACCTCCATCGGCCACGAACCCCCCTCCCCCCCCAGACTATTTATACTATACTTACTATATACTATATATATATATATACTATATACTACTAACTATATTCTAACATACTATTTTATACTATACTATACTATCTATACTAGACTACCTATACTATCTGTACTCTGACGTTGGACGCCATCCCATCCATTCATATCTTCTAGTGAAATGATTTTTTTACCGTAATCGCAAGTGCCTATACTTTCGTTTGAAGTGTCCCAGAAAGCGTATTCTACTCCCCTTCTTTAGCCATCAATTGGAGTTTAGCATGCTATGACAAATGCGAGGGCCATCTAGAAAGTACGCTTACAATAAGTATAAAATTTCGAATATTTGAATGAAACTCACAGAAAATGTTATAAATATATTAAATTATTTTTTACGTAGTCACCGTGGAAGTCGATGCATCTTAGAAATCTGGGCACCATATTTTATATGCCTGAGTTGATAGTCAGATGGCGTCAGATCCGGAGAATAGAAAGGGTGGATCACAATAGCCCATCCGTGTAAGGTGAGCAGATCATGCGTGAGGCGGGTGGTATGAAGTCGGGCGTTGCCTTTTTCTACTTCTCTAGGGTCTCGCAATATGCCTAATCGCTAATGGTAGTTCCCAAGAAACGGGTGCATATTCTTGTATTAAAACCATTAAATTCGCTCGAAAAGAGGCTTATGAAATTGTTAAAAAAATAGTCCAATTCTAGAAAATGAAAACCTTGATTCTAGTCAGAAGGATTCTTATATTCCAAAGAAGATAGAAGAGGATAAAAATACTGATTAGGTAACTGCCGTTACTAAACTAAACTACATAAACTAACTACTAAACTAAACATTGATCATGTTCATTTGTTAAAAGACCAGTTACGCGAAACGGTAGCAATGTTGAAACATATCGTATTGAAATTACGGTAGAAAAAATATTTTTCATGCCTACTTTATTTATTTAAGGTAAGGCAGATATAGTAATTAATGAATTACTTTATAATACATAAATATCCAAAATGAGACGGGGTTGGAGACGCTTTCAGAGACTATTTTAGGAGACAATCCGTAGATGAAGATATAGGAAACCACAATTGCGATGTGAAAAGTATAATTACCTATTTTTCTTTTGAAGAGCGCTCTTCAACGTATCCGCAGTATCTACCAAAGGCCACCACCTCTGTGGTGATGGTGGCCTCCAAAATTTTCCATCTATATAACACATGTTTATACACAATGCATTAGAAAACTCGATCGAGAAAGTCTATGTCACTGAGGTTAGGGATATAATCAAAAACTTTAAAAATGGTAAAGCTTCCGGGGTAGACACACAGACACACTTATCACAGATGATAAGGTTGTCATGGCAGAGTCCATCAAAGACTTGCAAAGAATGTTGAATAAATTGAATGCAAGCATGAAGAGCATGGCCCTCAAAATTAAAGTAAATAAAACAAAAACTATGGTGTTCGAAAGAAAGAGTGAGAAAACAATATGCAACATTATATTAAATGATGAGAGAATTAAATAAGTTGATAAATTCGTATACCTTGGTCGCTTATTTACTAGGGTTGTCGGTAGAGCAGAGCCCTTATCAGAAGTAAAAATATATCAAATAAGGCTAAAATGGCAATGCATAATTCGATATTCGTACCAACTGTACTATACGGCAGCGAGACATGGACCTATCAAGAAAAAGAGTAAAATACCGCGATTGTCATGAGATTCTTGCGCATAATATACGGGAAAACTCTGATGGACAAAGTGAGCAACGAGATAATCCTTAAGGAATGTGGTGCGGAAGAGACGCTAGTTGATAAATGGGAAAGAAATCGGTTAAGATGGTTTGGGCATGTTGAGAGAATGAAGGATGAACGACTAACGAAGCAAGTGTATCAAGGTAAAGTAAATGGCAGCGTGCCCAGAGGCAGACCGCGGAAAGAATGGTTAGAATGTGTGAATGAGGCCCTCGTTAGAAGGGACATAGGAAGCCATAGAAACACGAGAGTCTGCATGAGAAAAGGCATGGACGTTAAAGAAGCTAGAGAAGTATGCCAGGACAGAAAAGTATGGCGAAAATAGTTAATAAGAAAAGTGTCAGTAGAGCGAATGACCAATAAAACAAAAGACCTTGGATACTAATGGACCCAACGGCCCAAACGGCTTGATGGTGTAATCATAATAGCATAGATGTTAAGCAGTTACTGTCGATTAGAAAATCGATTTTAAGACAGGAAACAAAATATAAATATCTGAATTTTCGCTGACTTTTCACTGATATTTAAACGAATTTCCCTTACACAAAAGTATTACAAAAGCGAATAAGGTTTCAATAATGTGCTAAGCGAAATAGTGAAACAAGTCAGAAAAATGCGCTTTACATGGCAGTATGGATTAATAAAGTCAGACAACTCAGCGGTGCCACTAACGAAAAACAAATGTCATATAATGCATATTCTTTTGCTATTTTCTTGCTGTTTCATTACCCAACATGTTTTTTGCTCTATTAGTTTGTGAGAAAACAGGGCGACGCTAGCTTTCTGACAAGCACCCTCTACAAAAATCATTAAATTAAAAAAAATGACGAGGTTAAATTTTTTTGCTATTTTTTTGCTTTCCTATGTGATATGAAACACTTTTATAAAATCAACCCTCATTTTCAAAAGCTACACCCTGTGCTGCAAAAACGTATTAGAAAAAAGAAACTATCTAGATGGCAAACACTTATAATATATTAACACTGTATATTTAAAGCATAACTGAGGACCAAAATTATTCATACAAAAAAATCATACATACAAAAGCAACCCCCGTATTTGTATCAGAATAGAAACCTGCAGACTAACGACAAAAATTGTATACATTAACTGCTGGTACTTTTGTGCTCTTTCTTCATTTTACAATTTCATATCAATCGCTTTTGTAAAATCAACCCTTATATAAAAAGCAACACCCTTTAATGAAAATACGTATTGAAAAAAAGTCAATATCTACATAGATCGAACTTACTTATAAAATAGTAACAGGGTACTTTTAAGCATAGTTATTTCTCACCCCTAATCGTTTCAAAAATAATCCTCGTAATGTATAAGCTTAAACATTCAAAAAATATAATTTGTCTTTGTTGATGTATCTTTTAATGCCTTCAAACAACTTCCAGCACTCATTTCTTAAAGAGAAAAATCTATTTTCATATAACAATCAATCTAAATTTCCAGAGCGATTGAAACTTTTTTGAGAGCAGACTTTTACGAATAAAACTTTTTCAAATAGTTATTAAAGCTATTTTTAAGGATAATTTGAAATAATTTTAAACCCCTAAAAAGCAATCGTTTAAATAGGGATTCTGGGGATCTACATATATCTTGTAAAACACATTTTAGCTTTTATTTCTGTAATAACCTATAAGAACCATTTGCCCAAATCATATTCACAACAAAAAATGCATCCCGTTCTGTGCACAATTGTCACATAATACCAAGTCCTTGAAATTCACGGTCGCTGATGTGCTACTGCTAATAAATATTCAAGGTTCGAACTTGTTGAATCATGTTATGTCTTCCGTCCAAATCCAACAAAAATGGTTTACGTGGCCCTGCCTGTTTACGTTCAGACGGTCTGGAAATATGATCAAGGTCAATGCCAGCCATATTCGAAACTATTCCCAGTTGCAAGATCCAGTGTATAAGAACAGTTCAATTGAAAAAAGCATCGCTTAAGTAAACATTTTTTGTCAGTTAAAAAAAATCTTTAATACGAAAACAGTGTTTTATTTTAATTGACATTATTACTATTATTATTTTAATTTTTGAAACAGACAATAACTATTTCTTTAGAGATCTGATTCTTTGCACAACTATCTCAAACTAACGTGTTCTCAATTCTCTACCAGATATGCATGATAGTACTAACGCATTTAATTGTGTATGTTGGTTAAAAAAAATATCTGATTGAACATAAATAATTCAGAGTTATGCGAGTGTGGATGAAAATATCATGAAATATCAGAACATAAACTTATTTTTTCTTCCATATTTAAACACATTTACTACTCATAAAAATATATACTAGTCTATAAAATGGTACAATATCAATTAAGTTGAAGTGAGGGTCATTTATATAATTGACGCCAAAAAATTTTGAATATACGTCAGCATGTAATAAGTAAATTAGTATACAGCTGCTCTCCATCTTGAAAGTTTGTCTACTGATTATTACGATTTTTCTTATTAAAAAAACATTTGATGTCACGTTTGAGATAAACAATCTTCTACAAATTTATACCACTGAAAGTTTCACTCAATCATTAGGAAAAATAAGTTTATTGTATATTTTCGGTTTATTCTTTATTTCAATAATAAACATAGTAATGTTAATTTCATATTCTAATAAATATAAAAATCATATCATTTACTTATGATATTTACTCAGTCAAATTTATATAACATAAATAATAAAGTTAAAAAGAAGAACAAAAAGAAATCTTGTGGGGTGCAGTAAAAAATTAATAATCTTGCTTACGCTGAAGTTAAATTATCAATTTAAAGTTCAAGAAATGGAAAAATCTAGAAAAATAAATCGGAAGATAAAATGTGGAAAAGGCGGATCAAGTGAGGCGAAAAAGAGTTAAAATAATATAAATTATTTCTTATGTACAAAAGATATAATTAGATCGTAATTATCTGTGACGTTATTTGTCCCGAAGACTAATGTCGTTAATATTGTCTTAAATACATTTTCCCTATAGGAACAATTGAAATGATATTAACCAAGCCCACATGCGTCAGTACTATATAAATGCGCATTTACTTCGAAAAACATACTGCGGAACTCCTTCAAATGAGAGTCTCCTGTTAGAATACACCTGTCATGGAAGCGATCGAGTCACTTTATTAAAATCAGTCTAAAGTGTCGTGAATTATATTGGAGAAATGATAAACAGGAAGAAAAAAATATTTAAATATATTCCATAAAAATTAAAAAAAATCAGTGAAAGGCAAGACCAAAATGCATTTATCAACTCCAAATATAGGGAAGGAATTCGATCATTTTTGGGTGAATGGCGAGAAACAGCTTTTCAACTCGGTATGGTTCTTATTATTTTTTGCATAAATATTTTGCCTTAATTAGAAATAGAAGTAAAAGAATAACGTATACTGTATATCATGAAAAACAGTTTAAAAAATCTATAGGTGTATATACTGTCGGTACCAGTAAAAAGTTATCGTTTACGCTAAAAAACACCTGTGATTGGTCACAGAAATGTTGTTAGTCAAACTCCCATTCCTGTATCCAATATTTATAAGTCTAGGACGTCAACTGGAATGATGGTCGATAATGAGAAGCAAACAATAGCATTAAACACATGGGAGAAAAATTAATTTTTTACTATTTATGCAGGAATTCTAGACTCTATCCCTAAAATATGATTTTTAAAGAAACCGGTTGAAAAATTGTGGATGCCGGTAATTTTATTTAAGTTTACTGACATTTTTTTACTGGTACGTACAGTGTATTCGACCTTCTTAGAAAAATTATCCTTCTTAACTGAAAATTCAACTACTTGGTTGAAAGTTAAACTACTTTGTTAAAAATTAATTTTATTAGTTGCAGATCCATATCTTTGGTTAAAAGATTAACTCTCTTGTTTAAAATTCATGTTTTGTTAGAGGAAATTCTATTTTTTAAACTGAACATTGAACTATTTACAACAAAATTCGTTTTTTTGGCTTAAGAATTTAACTGTACTGTTGAAAATTCATCTACTTGGGTTGAAAATTCTATTATTAATTTTGCAGAAACTGTAACTTTTTGGTTAAAAATTAAATTTTGGTTTGAAAGTTCAACAATATTTATGTGGGTTTATAATAAAACTTCTTTCATTTACTTATTTGAAAATTGATGTAAAAATAAAGGAACACAAAAGAAGGAAAACCAAATTGTCGAATCTTAAACCAAGCAAATAAATGAACCACAAAAAAGTTGAATTTTCAATCACTAAATATTGATTTTTAACAAAAGAAAGTTTTTTTCAACCGAACAGTTAAATTTTAACTAAAATTATGAATTTTTAACCAAACGGGCGAATCTTCAACCAAGAAGATTAATTTTCTGTTAAAAAAGGCGAATTTTCTACTAAAATTATAATTCCTAAATCATAGAAATAAGAGCTTAAAATGAGAACGTGAAAAATAAAAATTTTAACAGAGTAGTGCAATTTTTAACTATGTAGTTGCATTTTTCTATCCAAAAAGATGAATTTTTTACAAAAATGTAATAGTTGATACCATAACCAAAAAAAATTTAATTTAAATTAAAATCACATTTGAATTTATTCACTAAAGGCTAATTTTCAACATCATAGTATATTTGTCAACCAAATTGTTAAAATTTCAATCAAAAAACACAAACTTGCATTAAAATATGTACATTTTAGACTGAAGAGATGAATTTTCGACCTAAGATAAATTATCAAAGTAAACTATAATGTATTTCAAAATAAAATTAATTTATGTAAGTATCGTGCTTATTGAACAAAAATTTTAAGGAAATGTAGGGAAGTAATAGGAAGCTATAAGAACACTGTAAAAAAAGTGGTTGAAAATTACCACACTGCGAAAGCTACCAATGCTTAATGTGGTAATTTTACTGAAATTGTATGAAAGTAATGTGACACTATAAAATTACATACAGAGAGTAAAATTCCCATTATGGTAGTGTGTTTTTACGTTCCTCTTGTGAAATTCAACTGTCAATTTAAAATGGCAGAAGCGGATCTTGAAAATAATATTAAAATGAAAATAAATGTGAGATAGAAAAGTTATGGTGAAAAGGGGGATAAGAGAGGGATTAATAAAGAGAGTGTCGGAAATTTTTAGAGAGACAAAAAGCAGGGTGAAGTTAGGCGATCAAGTAGGAGATAGTTTCTGGTTAGTGAGAGGTGTGAGACAAGGATTTCCTCTGAGCCCGCTTTTATTTAATATATTAATATCAGACTTGAAAAAAGAAATGAGGAGAAAAGGTTGGGAAGGAGTTAGGATAGGCAAGGAAAAGATATATACACTTGCATACGCAGACGACATAGTGCTGATGGCAGAGGATGAAGAAGGGATGGTAGGCTTGATTACAGGATTAGAAAAATACTTGGATGGGAAAAAGCTGAATTTGAATATAGAAAAGACAAAGATAATAAGGTTTAGAAAAGGAGGGGGGCACAAAAGGAATGGACAGGGAGATTAAAAGGTATAAAGATAGAAGAAGTGAAGGAGTTTTAATATTTAGGATATATTTTGCAAAAGAATGGAGATCATAGAGTTCATATAAGAGAAAGGATAAAAAAAGCAGCAGGGGTAATGAAACAGATATGGGGAATCGGAAAAAGAAGGTTAAAAAAATTGGAGAAGGAGAATGTGGTTATTTGATACGCTGGTATGATCGGTATTAAGTTATGGAGCAAAGATATGGGGATGGAAAGAAAGGAAATATATTGAGAGTTTACAAGAAAGATATGTAAGGTGGACATTAGAGTTGATTGGAGGACGCCAGGATATATGGTGAGAGAAGAAGCGTAAAGGGATAAATTAAATATTAGAGCGGAAAAGAGGGCATGGAAATTTGAGACAAAGCTAAAGAAGGTAAAGGGAGGGGAGTTGACGAGAAAGTGTCTGATGGAGGTAGAAGAGAGGAGAGCGAGGGCGATAGAATTAACGAGATGGGAAGAAGAAAGGAGGGAGTTCTTGAATGCTAGAGACATGGAAGACGGGACTGGAGTAAAATATGAAGAATTGGAAAAAAAGGAC
>JAAAKG020064125.1:0-15572 GCA_010014905.2 Druon quercuslanigerum | reverse complement strand
TTAAAATATTAATTAATTGGTAGAAAATGTAACTATTTAATTAAAAATTAGTATCAAAAATTAAAATTTTTTCGTTAAATGTTCAACTATTTGGTTAAAAATTCACTTTTTATATTGCAAATTAGTTTTTTTGTTTAAAATATTAATTAATTGGTAGAAAACTAACTTTTTTGTTAACAAATTATATTTACGAGTTCTTGATAAAAAATTGATCTTTTTTTTTAAATTTAACTCTTTAACTATTTGGTTAAAAATTTAACCATTTTGTTGAAAACAGTTTCTTTTTTAGGATTAATTTTTGTAATTATTCCGCTTTTTGTTAAAAATGGGTCTTTTTGATTGAAAAATGATCTTTTCTGCAGTTGAAAATATAACTATTTGACTGAAAATTCATCTTTTTTGATTAAAAATGCAATTGTTTGGTTGAAAGTTAATCACTTTGACTGAGGAATCAACGTCTTTTTTTTTATAAAATTCGTCTATTTGAATTGACAATTCACTAATTTGGTATAAAATTTGACTATTTCGTTGAAATTTAACTTTTTATGTTGAAAATTAGTTTTTTGTTCAAATCTTTAACTATTTGGTAGAAAATTAACTTTTTTGCTAACAAATTATATTTTTGGATTTAAAATTCAACTTTTTTGCGGATAAATTGTATTTTGAATTTAAAATTTAACAATTCTTTTAAAAACTGATGTCTTTAGTTGAAAATTTGTATGTGTTGGTAGAACATTATTCTTTATGGTGAAAAATTAATCTTTTTCTTAAATGCAACTATTTGATTAAAAAGTAAAATTTTGTTGTTAAAAGTTGAACTATTTGGTTAAAAATTCACTTTTTATATTGCAAACTAGTTTTTTGTTTAAAATATTAATTATTTGGTAGAAAATTAACTTTTTTGTTAACAAATTATAATTACGGGTTCTTGATAAAAAATTGATCTTTTTTTGTTTTTTTGTTTAAAATTTAACTCTTTAACTATTTGGTTGAAAATTTAACCATTTTGTTGGAAAAAGTTTTTTTTTAGAATTAATTTTTGTAACTAATCCAATTTTTGTTAAAAATGGCTCCTTTTGATTGAAAAATTATCTTTTCTGTAGTTAAAAATATAACTATTCAGCTGCAAATTTATCTTTTTGGGTTAAAAATGCAATTGTTTAGTTGAAAGTTAATCACTTTGATTGAGGAATCAACGTCTTTTTCAAAATAAAATTCGTCTTTTTGAATTGACAGTTCAATAATTTGATATAAAATTTGACTATTTCGTTGAAATTTAACTTTTTATGTTGAAAGTTAGTTTTTTTGTTATAATATTTTACTATTTAGTAGAAAATTCATATTTCAACAATTCTGTTGAAAATCTATGAATTTTGTTGATAATTTGTCTGTTGGTAGAACATTAATATTCGTGGTAAAAAATATGCTTTTTGTTATAAATTTAAATATTTTATTGAAAGTTAGTAGTCAAAATTAATCTTGTTGGTTGAAAGTTTAACTATTTGGTTGACAATTTAACCATTTTGTTGAAAAATAGTTGTTTTTTTAGCTGAAGAATTAATTTTTAACTATTCTACTTTTGGTTAAAAATTGATCCTTTTAATTGATAAATTGATATTTTCTAGATAAAAATACAACAATTAGGATGAAAATGCAACTTTAGTTAAAAGAAAGAAGGTTAAAAGCAATCTGTTTTGGTTGAGGATTAAATTATTTTATTGAAAATTCGTACTTTTTTGTCAAAAAATCAACTATACTTTCTTGAAACTTGTACTCCTTAAAAAAAATTAATTGAAGATTCCTGTTTTAGTTGAAAATCGAACTATCTTAAAGAAAATTCTTCTTTTTTAATTAAAAATTCAACAATTTGAAAATTTAACTATTTGGTAGAAAATTATCTTTTTTGTGAACAAACTATATTTTCGGATTGAAAATTCAACCGTTTTGTAGATAAATTGTCTTTTTGAATTAAAAATTCAACAATTCTGTTGAAAAAGGATGCATTTTGTTGAAAATTGGACTTTTCGGTAGAAAATTAATATTCTTGGTGGAAAATGTATATTTTTTGTTAAAATGTTAACTATTTGGTAAAATTATATTTTTGTTGGTTAAAAGATCAACTATTTGGTTGAAATTTGAACTAGTTTGTTAACAATTCATTTTTTAATATTTGGTTTTTTGTTTGAAAATTTAGCTTTTTTGTGTGCGGATTCAAATATTTGGTTAAAAAGTCATCTTATGTGTTTGAATACAATTGCTTAAAAAATTCAATTTTTCTTTTTGAAAATTAATTTTTCAACCTTGAAATTTACCAAAAAATATCTCGAAATTGATAGCATAGTTTTTGGACGGTCTTAAAGAAAAAAACAATAAACGCGACTTTGTTAATCGATTTTGAATCTGATTTCGATTCAAAACTAACTTCAATACAAATATTATTGAACTAAATAAAATAAAAATGATATGAATAATAATAAAATGAACTAGGGAAAAAATATTTTGCTCATTAGCAAATTCTAGAGTCAATATTGAAAGACTGCTAATGCCGTATCATGTTTTTCACACGGTTCCCCTTGGAGACTATCAGCTGGATATCAAAGTATCCCAAAAAAGACCAGACCTGTCATCCCCATCGGCAAACATTTTCCTTTTCTGAGGAAGATCAGGTTCACTGGAGGGTCGTATTTTCAGCCCCCGGAAACAGGGTGAGTTGACAGAAGCAGACAATAATTAATAATATTCGTGTTTATAAAAATAGAACTCATCTGTATTTATAAGTGAGCCTCTGGGGCCACGCATAAATTAAGTAAACTTTTTTCTGAAATATTGCACCGCATACCACTCTTTCTTAGGGTACGTCTTTTTTTAACCTTCTGCCCCTATTTTACTTATTTTTTTTTTTATACCTTTTTTTCGTGATTTTATTTCGGGTTTCTTTTAAAAATTAAGTAAGGCGATTTAGGGGGAGGACGAATTTGGTAAAATTTGACTGTTTTATTATGAATTAGTGTAATAGTTCAACTTTCAACGAAAAAATTATTTTTAAAATATAATGTAATATAATCGAAATATGTAAGTTGAATTGAAACAAAAAGACGAGTTTTCAACTAAGAAAGATTGTATAGCCAATAAAGAAAAAAAAATCATCACTACGATGAATTTCCATCCAAAAATATTAATTTTTAACCAGGAAGAATAATTTTCTGCCAAAAAAATACGAGTTTTTAACAAATTTTTTCCAGAAATGCAAGTTAAAGTTTTTTAAATAAAAAACTCATTTTTAACAAAAAACAACTTTTTAATGCAGTAGTTAAAGTTTTAACCTACAAATATGAATTTTCAACGACAAATTTAATAGTTCAAAGAGTTGCAAATTTAATCCAGAAAATTAATTTTCTAAAAAAAAAATGGTGTACAAAATACATGAATCATCAACCAAGTAATTAAAATTTTAAACTAATAAAAGAAACATTTTTAACCAAAAATGTAGTTGCCAAATTTTATTTGTAAGTAATTAATTTTCAGCATAAAAACAAAAACTACTTTTCTGCAAGGGAGTAAGTGAATTTCCTACCAAGTATTTTAATTTATCACTAAATAATTAATGAATTTTCTAGGCAACAAGACGAGTCTTCTACAAAACAGTTGAATTTTTAACGAAATTATTAATTTTTCAATTATAAAATAATAATAATTTTTAACAACAAAAAAAAAACGAAAATCCAACTTTTTTGTTTTTAAATTCATGTATTTTGTTGAAAAGGCATCTTTTTTACTGAACCATCTTAACTGGTACAAATTTTTTTTTTAAATAATTTTATTTCCGGAAATTCAGCTGTTTTTTTAATAAATCAACTATTATGGGTCGGAAATTCAACTCTTGGTTTTTTTTAATTGATCTTCTTGGTTGTGGATTTAACTATTTTGTTAGTAATTCGTTTTCTTTTATTGAAGTTAACTGGTACAAAATTCGCATTTTTATTCAAAATGTAACTATTTCATATTTTATAAAAATTTTTTAAATTGAAATATTTGATTGTGAATTTAACTATTTTGGTAGAAAATTAAACCAGTTGATAAAAAAATGAATCATTTATATTTTGGAAAATTCATAGTATCGGATGGAAAATTTATATATTTTATTGTAAATGCGTCTTTTTGAGCAAAAAATTAATCTTCTTTTTTGAAAATTCATCATTTTGGTTTAACTCTAACTATTTTGTTAAAAATTCGTATTTTTTAGTTAACTTCAACAAGATGAAAAGTAGTTTTCTTTTCGAATGAAAATTAATTTTTCAAACTGAAAATGTGACTATTTCATTTTTGGTTATACACTTATATTTCTTAGTTGAAAATTCATCTCTCTTAATTAAAAAATTACATTTTTACATTCTCATCAGAGAAAGTATTAGATTTGTGTAAATTTTGACCCTCCCCAGTTTTTGTCAAATATCCACGTTTTGTATGCATGTATGTGTGTATGTATGTATGTATGTATGTATGTATGTATGTATGTATGTGAGTACGATATCTTGTGAAAAAAATATTCTCTTAGGTTATTATTATAAATTATTATAAATTATTCTATTAGTATGTTAAAGCCAAAGGAGCTTTAACAAAAGAGAATTCATAATTATCAAATTACTGTTGTCGATTCTTTGACCTTTAGTTTTAAAAAGTCTGTGCACAAGTGTGGGGAATATACAACGACCGAGCGCCTATCACGAGGTAAATACTTTATCGAGCGCGAAGCGCGAGAATCAACACTCACGCGCCCCAGGCGTGCTCAAACTTCAAGCACATTCGTGCACATTCATCATACATACAATACGAAATTTTATATATTTCGTTGAGAATTCAGATTTTTATTTAAAAACTGAAATGTACTTTATGAAAAATTCAACTTTATTGTTAAAAATTTAATTATTTTGTTTAGGAAATTTTCCGGAAAAATGTTGTGTTAAAATTTTCTAATTATTATGCTAAATTTCTTACATATTTTCGGAAGTCTCGCCAATATAACTTCGGGAATATTCCGCAACGAATTCGGGAAATTTTTCCAGTATTTAGGGAATTTTCCTGCTACGAATTTCGGGAAATTTTTCTAATGATTTCGTTCATTTTGCTACATATTTTGGGAATTTTTCCCATAATAACTTCCAATAAATTCCACAACGATTTCGATCATTTTTCTGGAGTTTAGGGATTTTTTACAAAAATATAAACTATAAAATTTCCTTATTGTTACCGTAAATTTTTTGCATATTTTAGGATTTTTCCCCAAATAACTTCGAGAAAATTGCACACTAAATTCGGTAATTTTCCTCTTGTTTACGGAATTTTCCCGCAAAGAATTTCGGGAATTTTTCTAAATTTCGGTAATTTTTCCAGAATTCCGGGAATTTTCACGTTCAAATTTCCGGTGAAATTTCCTAATTTTGTTGGTAAATTTGTTTCATATTTTAGGAATTTCCCTTAAATATCTTCGGTAAAATTCCACAATGATTTTGGTAATTTTTCCAATGTTTCGGCAATTAGCCTGAAAATAATCCTGGGAAAATTCCATAATGATTTCGGTAATTTTTTTAAATATTTTGGAATTTTCACCCAAAATAACCTTATACAAATTCCATAAAGATTTCGATCCTTTTTCCAAAAAAATATGCGGTAAAATTTCCTAATTATTACGGTAAATTTTTCAAATATTTTTTCTATTTTCCTCAAATAACTTCGGGAAAATTGCACAACGATTTTGATAATTTTCCTCTTGTTTACGGAATTTTCACGCATAGAATTTCGGGAAATTTTTCAAATGATTTCGGTAATTTTATTACATACTTTGAGAACTTCGCCCAAATTAACTTTGGAAAAATTGCATAACGATTTCGGTAATTTTTCCAGAGTGTAGGGAGTTTTCAAGGTGAAATTTCCTAATTTTGTTGTTAAATTTGTTTCGTATTTTGGGAATTTCTTCCAAATATCTTCAGTAAAATTCCACAATTATTTTGGTAATTTTTCCAATGTTTCGGAAATTTTCCTGAAAATAATCCTGGCAAAATTCCCTAATGATTTCGGTAATTTATTTTAATATTTTAAAAATTTTACCCAAAATAATCTTATAAAAATTCCATAAAGATTTCGATCCTTTTTCGAAAGTATAGGAAATTTTTCCAAAAAAATATACGGTGAAATTTCCTAATTATTATGGTACATTTGTTAAATATTTTTGCAATTTTCCCTAAATAACTTCGGAAAAATTACACAACGATTTCGGCAATTTTCCTCTTGTTTACGGAAATTTACCGCAAAGAATTTCGGGAATTTTTTCAAATGATTTCGGTAATTTTGTTACATACTTTGAGAACTTTGCCCAAATTAACTTTGGAAAAATTCCATAACGATTTCGGTAATTTTTCCAGAGTTCAGGCAATTTTTACGATAAAATTTTCGGTGAAATTTCCTAATTTTTTTGTTAAATTTGTTTCATATTCTGGGAATTTCCCCCAAATATCTTCGGTTATAATTCGACACAGATTTTAATAATTTTTGAATGTTTTGGAAATTTTCGTGAAAATAATACTGGAAAAATTCCCTAATGATTTCGGGAATTTGTTAAAATATTTTGTGACTTTCACCCAATATAACTTTATAAAAAAATTATAAAAATTATAAAAATTCCTTAAAGATTTCAGTAATTTGTCAGGTGTTTACGGAATTTCCCTGAAAAATTTTTCGTTAAAATTTCCGAATTATCTTGGTAAAATGACATATTTTACGAATTTAAAAAAAAATAACTCTGATAAAATTCCACAACTTTATAGTCGTGAAATTTTTAGTGTTTCGGGAATTTTCCTAAAAATGAGTTTGGGAAATTTTCCTAATGATTTATTTAAATTTTTTTGTTAATTTGTGATTTTTTTAAAAATAACGAGATGGGAGGTGTCTCAAAATTAATAACGTACTTTATGGATGACTCCTTAGATTGAAAAGCATTGTTCCTATTTTGATATACAATGAAAATCGTGTATGGCTTGAGGCAGGGAAATGCTTTCGCCTTACCGTGGCTTTCTTTTACATTGGCCGATATTCGTACCTACCGAATGGGTTATGTGAATCTCATTTAAGGCGATGTGATGAGTGGGTCACGTGACCAAATTCCTACCATACCGCCGTTTTTTTTTATTTCATAACTTATTTTCACATAAAGCGCTACATTAAGTTGAAAATTCGGGTAACTAATTAAAAAGCACTAAGAATGGTGGTTCTGGTCCTAAATTTTTATAATTATAAAAAAGTTTTTTTTGTAAATAATTTTTCTTTGCTTTTTTCATAATTACTAAAATTTAGTACCAGACCCACCTTTCCTAGTGCTTCCGATTTATTATCCCAAATTTTCAACTCGATGTGGGTCTACATGTGAAAATAAGATAGGAAATAAAAAAAAGTGGCGGTAAGGTAGAAATCTGGTCACATGGCCTTAAGGCATTAACCGAATTTTTAAACGGTACGTGTTTTCTTTTCCATTTCGAGCTCGTGGGAAGTACTCAGGTACTTAAGTACTTTTAAGAGACATTTAAGGTGATCATTAAAACAAAAGAGAAGCAGATTAAATTTCTGCAGACCTCGATCCATATTTTATTTAAATTTTTTACATAAACATTAGAACTACATCTAGGGTTATTATTATTCTTTTTGGTATAAAATTATTAATTTGAATAAAGTTTTAATTCTTTTGCATGAAATTTTGAAGTTAAATTTTGATTAGTGATATTCCAAATATTTGGAATGATTCTTGTTTAAAATTTCTCCAAAAGTATCTTTGGAAATTCTACTTTTAATCGTCCGCTTCTTTAAGCAGGAAAAACTTAAAAACATTTTTAAAATTTTTTTTGGTAGTTTGTTGACGATTTTAAATTTTTTGTTATTAATAGGTGCGGTTCGTATCAAAAACCCAATAAAATTTAAATTTGCCAAGATTTTATTTTCGTAATTATAAAAATCCACTTATTCTGGTTTTTGTTTTAAATTTTATGTCATTTAGAAGAATTTTAATGAATATAAGATAATTTACAATTTGAGTTTAGAATTACAGTTCAGTAATATTCGAAAACTTATCAATTTTAAATTGTATCATTTCTAAACTGATTGAAAAAATATTTTTCTGTGGAAATGTATATATTAAAATGCTATTTTATAATTATTATTGTTTATTCACATTTTTATTTTTAAAATGAGTTTCATGAACCTCTCTAACTAACCTGGAACTGTTGACGCAGATTATCGTATTTCACAATGAGAATGAAAAACAACAGATATCATAATTACTCCTTGGTCTGATTTTTAATTACCGTGTCGCACTTTATCATTAAAAATAATAAAAATGTAAAATATTTGAAAAAAACGGATACAAGGAAAAACAAATATCTTTCTTCATTCCAAAAAATTTAATAAAAGATGCTTTATTCAAGAAAAACCTAAATAAAAAAATCAGGTGAGACAAGCACGAATTAAAGTTTTATAAAGCATTTCGTTTTCTTTCAAAATAATTGATTAAAGCAATAAATAATTACAAATAATAAGAGATATGTAATCATATTTTTGTAAAAAGAAGTTAATAACTAATTTGTTTTTCATTCGAAATTGTCTCATTACCACACTATTACCCCTATCGACCCTACCTATCAACGAAATCTATTTATTTTTCAATCAGGAATATTTTATGGTATATAAAATGAATAATATAAAATAAAATGCAATTTATTTTAATATAAACGTGTCATCTTACTAACTTTATGCACTACAATTGCACGATTATTATTTAAGTTAAATATTCTTATCGTATAAAAGTTATACAAATTCTTCTCTAAGAATGCACATATTCTCACGTTAGAGTTTTTAGATTATATGGTATTGTAGAAACTGGGTGACATGATTTTTATTTTCACTATTCAGAGGTTTCGTACAATAAAATAATAGTATTTAAACTAATAAGTAAGTGAATTCAAGAACAAATTTTATATGAAATTCTTAATTAACGATTTTTACTCACGGGTTTATATTCCTCCTAGGAAATTATTGAAATACTAGAAAAAATAGCGCGCTTATTACACTCTTTTTTCTTTTTATTGCCCAATTATCAAATTAAAATATAAGCTTCTATTTGTAGTAAGACAAGGCAGCACAATTGTTTATTATAAATTTAAATAAGTATGGAAATAGCTACGGTGTCTTTCATCCCATTTTAAACAATATTTCAAAGACTTTCAAACCAAATTTCGGACCAAAATCCAAATAAATATAAAAAAAATATTTAGACGTTTTGAAAGAGTATAAAAATAAATTTATTTAAAACAAATTGTAGACTTTTTAAGATTTTTCACAAGAAATTTAGAAGCTTTTAAAGAATTTTATAAGGCATCAGAAGAATACAATTTTTTTTTTATTTCTCGGGAAATTTTTTAAGATTTTTGATGTTTCAACCTTTATTTTAAAATAATATTTAAAAATATTTCAAAACACCACGAAAGATTTTAAGAATTATCAATAAAGAATGTGGACAATTTTAAAACAATTTTTTAAATTTTGGAAATATTTTTTTTTCTTATGAAAAATTTGAATCATTTAAACAGAGATTTGAAAGTTTTTAAACAATTTCAAAAATTATTAAAGAATTAGAAAAAATTTTAACCAAATGTACATTTTTTAAGGTTTTGAAATAAAATATTAAGTTGTTTTTAAGATTTTGAAAGGTTTTAAGATTATAACAAAGATTTTTCTTCAGATTCACTGATTTTTTATTTTAATTAAATTGATTTTAAGAGAATATTTAGAAAGACTTAGAAACATTAAGTAAATATTTACAAAATGTTTAAAAATAAGGTACAATGGAAAAATCCCGAAAAATACAATTCCCGGATTGGAAAATTCTCGAACAATAAATTACCCTGATAATAAAATTGCCATTACAAAAAATTCCCAAATAATAAAGTTCCTGATAGAAAATTTCCGAATTACAAAAGATCAGAACTCGAAAATTAACGAATTTAAACAATTAAAACCTTTTTTTATAAAATAAAGTAAATGATTACAATCAAGATTTTTTATTTATAAAATTATTTAAATTATTATGATAAAAAATTTTAATAATAAAGAAATTTTAGTTGTTTATATTCGGGGATTTTATTATTTCAGAAATTTTACTATCGAGCCATTTTCCAATTTGGAAATTTTATTTGTTGGGATTTTTCAGTCACCCCTAAAATGAATTCCAAAGATTTCAAACCAATTTTTCGAATAATTCGAGTCAGTCAATTTTTTTAAAAATTCCAGGGATAATATTAATTCATTTTTTGTTTGAAATATTAATTTAAAAGAAATATTAATATTACTTTTATTTGAATTTTAGATTTTAGATTTTAATTTAATATTTTAATTAATTTTAAGTTTAATGTTAATCGGCTTTCAGTAATCTGTAACTTTTATTTAAAAATAATATATTTTCCCAGGAGGAATTAGAAGAAATGAAAATAATTAATAAGCTAATGTGGGGTTTTATATCGTAATCAAATATTTATAAAAACATTTTGGACTTCCGAATCTCACTTATTTCTTTCATTTCCAAACACAGAAGATTTTTACAATTGGAAATTTGCTAAATTGTTTAGTGTTAAATGTTTATATGTAGTTTAACATCAACCAGTTTTGAACATATTTTTGAACTAGATCTGTCTTAAATATTTTTAATTGAATTTTTATTCATTGTTTATGATTATTTATTGTTTTTTTAATATTTAAGTTTTGAAGATTTATAAATGATAAAACTTCAATTTGATCAATGTAGATATAATTAAAAATGGTTAAATTTTGATGATTTTTAATATTTTTAGTTAAATGTACAAAATAAAAATTCCTTAATTTTGATGATTTTGAAAATAAAAAGTCAAGTTTTCAAATCTAAATTTTCCGAATAAAAAGGATTTCGAATGTAAAGCATCAAAATTACATTATTTTCTATAAAACTTATTTTTCTATTTAAAAATTAAAATATTCTATATTTTCTTAAAAATTGATCTTTTTGATTGAAAATTTTATTAGGAATAAAAATATTTTGCTGAAAAAAATGTATTTTACCAAAAAGTATTCTTTTTGGTAGAAAATTAATAATTTGATTAAAGTTTTATTTCTTTTGCATGAGCAGGAAAATCATATTTTTGGTTGAAATTTTTTTTTTTTTGCTAAAAATTTAATTGTTTTCTTAAAAATTATTTTTATTTGACAAAAAAACTTATTACACTAACTGAAAATTAAAATATTATATTTTTAGTTATACATTTATCTTTTTTAGTTCAAAATTCATCTATTTTGTTTAAAATTTATCTTTTTTTGTAGAAAATTAACCTTTTTGGTTGAAAATTTCATAAGAAATAAAAATATTTAGCTAAAAAAAATGTATTCTACCAAAAAGTATTCTTTTTGGTAGAAAATTAATAATTTGTATAAAGTTTTATTTCTTTTGCTTGAGTAGAAAAATCAAATTTTTGGTTTAAATTTTTTATTTTTCCTAAAAATTTAATTTTTTTCTTCAAAATTATTTTTATTTGACAAAAAAAACTTATTACACTAACTGAAAATTAAAATATTATATTTTTAGTTATACATTTATCGTTTTTATTTCAAAATCATATATTTTGTTTAAAATTTGCCTTTTTTTGTATAAAATTAACCTGTTTGCTTCAAAATTGAACTAATAGGTTAAAAATTTCATTAAAAATTAAATTAATTTTTGGAAGTTCATGTATTTTGGTAAAAATTATTCTTTTTTTTTTTTGTTGAAAATTAATCTTTTGTACTGAAATTTAATTTATTTTGTTGAAAGTTCCTCTCTTGTGGTAGAAAAGTAATCTTATGAGTAGAAAAATGATCGTTTTGATTAAAAAGTTATTTTTTGAGGTAAAAATTTAATTATTTTTTTGAAATTAATGTTATTTAGAAAAAAATTATTTCTTTATCTCACAATTAAGATATTCAAGTTTTTGTTTAAAATTGATATTTTTTAGGTGAAAATTCCTCTATTTAGTTGAAAATTTGTTCTTTTTAGTAGAAAATGCAACTATTTGGTTAACATTTTTTTTTATTGAAGATGCAGTTTTTTAGTTAAAAGTTTATTTCTTCGGTTAAAAATGTTGCTAGTTTTTTTTCAATTTTCTTTTTTTGTTGAAAATTAATTTTTGTAACTAAAAATGTAGGTATTTTATTTTAGCCATAGAGGCTTGAACTTTTTAAATTAAAGATCCACTAGCCGAAAATTCAATTATTTTGGTAAAAAATGCATATACTCTTTTATTAAAAAGTCGCATATTTTGGTTTATTTAAAAATTTTTGTTTGAAATTAAAATATTTTTTGATAGAAATATCAACTATTACACTTTTTTAAAATTATTTATGTATAGGTTTTTTAACCAGGGAAATTAACTAATAATTTTTTATGGTAATTTTTTTTTGTTTACTAGTCTTAATCAATATGATCAAAATATTGATTAATCTTATACTTTTGGTTGAGAATTCATTTTTTTTTATCATAGATTCATCAGTTTGGTTGAGAATTTAATTATTTTGTTGAAAATTCCCTTTTTCCTGATTGAAAATTATTTTAACTAAAACTGTCATTATACAAATTTACATTATTAAATCTTAAATTTTTTTCAGCATTGAGGAAAAGCAACAACATTTTTTTTTTCGATATTTTCGTAACACCTTATTTTTAGACAAAAAAATCAGCACGCAAAAAGTGAGCAGAAACATAGCCGCTTCAATGTGGACAAAGGGAATGAATTACTTTGAAGATTATTATTTATATGATTATTAATTATTTAAAAATTTTACAAACTTCAGGTTAAAACAAATCCTGCAAAAAATATGACATTAATAACTAGTCTGGAAAAATAAAGAGTGTATTGAATGCGTTGAAGACAGAGCAGACGGTGTACATTAGCAGACAAAGGAAGACGTCGAGGATTTGGATTACTAACGGGGAAACACCACCTAAATTTGTCGGCTTGCACAGTTCAGACAATTATAGCTCCCAACTGTATGTTTTCTCAGTCAAATTGTAAAAAAAATAACTGAGAAAAAATTTGGAAAAGCAGAAACATGATACTTTTTCAAGAATTAGGTTTCACACATCTATTTAAAAACAAACCTTTAAGAACAACTGTAGTCAATTTCGTTTTAAGCATTCTATATTTGATATTGATCGCATCCGAGTAATTTTATTATTTTGTGCAAAGTTCTACAATTTTGGTAAAAGTTTCGTCTTTTTTGGGCGAATTCAACTGTTTTTAATTTAAATTAAAAATATTTTTTATTTGAAAAAAATCAACTATTACATTTTTCGTTGCGAATTCATATTCTCTTGTTGGAAATTCTATTAGTTAGTTGCAAGTGAAACTAATTTGTTAGTGATTCATCTTTTTGGCTGAAGATTCATCATTTTATTTAAAAACATTTTTTTTGTTTAAAATAAAAATTTTAATATTCAGTTAAAATAAAAAAATATATGTTCTTGAGATATTAAGTTAAGAAATATTAAGTCGATATATTTAATGAAATAATGATAATAAAATCAAGCTTCCAAGGTATGGAAATGCTATTTAAGAATACAAACACAGTATGAAAGTTTTTTTTTTATGTACTTAATTTTTTTAAATTTCTTACGCAATAAACTCATTTTTAATTAAAATGTTTGTTATCTAAAGTTGGCGTCAAAAGTACGCGAGCCTTACTTTGAACGGACACCACTCGTTGAAAAAAAATCGCAGAAAATTCTAGCCAGGTAGACATGAAAGGTTAACGTCTCCTGCGTTGAACGATATGCATATTGTTTTTCCAAAAAATGTTTTACGCTAGCGCTGATGTAAAACGTGTCAAAAAACAAGAGGTTTTGGAGGCACCTTTTTTTAGCTTATCTTGGACGGTTTGTAATTAGCAAACAATTTGATATTTCGTAATTTTAAAAACTGCATTGCATTCTAGACACTTTAAGGAGCGTCTGTAATTTTTTTCAGATTTTTTAAGACTTCCAGCTACTTTGGGGAAGTCTCGAAAGTCGAGGGTAAAAAAAGTGCATTTAAAACCTCGTTTTTTGACACTTTTTACATCATCGCTAGCGTAAAAAATTTTTTAGAAAAGCAATATATATATTGTTCAAAGCAAGAGACTTTAACCTTTCATTTCTACCTGGCTAGAATTTTCTGCGATTTTTTTTGAACGAGTGGTGAGCGTTCAAAGTGAGGGTCGCGTACTTTTGACGCCGACTTTAGTTCCCTACTGCCACCCTTGATTTTATAATTTTGATACAAATGATTTTTTTTGTTGGAAATTGAATAACTCCATGTTTTGTTAAAAAATTAACTATTTCGTTTAAAATTTTTTTTTTGTTAAAAATTTAACTGTTTTGTCAAAAATTTGTTTTTTCTGTTATTGAAAATTATCCTGCTTTGGTAGAAAATTAATTTTTTTAACTGAAAATTGAACTATTCCATGTTTGGTTGAAAATTTGTCGTCTTTGAAAATTCATCTGACTTTAGCTATTCTGTTTCAAGTTGAGAACATATCTGTTTTACGTAAAAATTCAATTATTTTGTTGGAAATTCGTCTCTTGTGATAGAAAAATAATCTCATTAGTGGTAAAATCGTCCTTTTGGTTCAAAACGCATTTCTTTGTTCGAAAATTAAACTATTTTGTTGAAAATTGTTGTTTTTTTATGCAAAATCAACTGTTCTATCTCAATAATTACAAATTAATTAATATTATATATATGTTTTGTAATTATTATATTGCATTTATATTTATTTTTTTCATTTTTTAAAATCCACCTCTTCAACTGAAAGTTTCACTTAGCCATTTTATGGAAAATTAATTTTCTCTTTGAAAACTCAACTGCTTGGTTAAATATCCTTTTTTTGGTTGAGAATCTATTTTTCTAATTGAAAATTAAATTGTTATATTTTTGGTTGAAAATGGACCTTTTCTAGTAATTCATCTATTTTTTGAAAAATTATTTTATTTGTTATAAAATTCTTTCTTTTGTGTTAAAAATGCAAATGTTTGATTTAAATTCATTTTCTTGTCGTTAAATATTTAGAATTTAGTTTAAAATTCATTTCTTTGGTTGAAAATGCTACAATTTTGTTGAAAATTGTTGTTTTTTATGTAAATTTAACTGTCCTATTTTAATAACAAATTTACTAATAATACTTATATGTCTTATAATTATTATATTATATTTATATTAATTTTTTTTTATTTTTGAAAATGCATCTCTTCCATTTTATGGAAAATTTGATATATTTTTATAGAAATTAAATTTTTTTGGTTGAAAACTTAAATGCTTGGTTAAATATCCTTTTTTTGGTTTAAAATCTATTTTTCTAATTGAAAATTAAATTGTTATATTTTTGGTTGAAAATGGACCTTTTCTAGTTGAAAATTCATGAATTTTTTGAAAAATTATTTTATTTGTTATAAAATTCTTTCTTTTGTGTTAAAAATGCAAATGTTTGATTTAAATTCA
>JAAAKG020064114.1:6098-17678 GCA_010014905.2 Druon quercuslanigerum | reverse complement strand
CAGACATTTCATATATTAGCAGGGAAAGTTTCAAAGAAATATATCTCTAAATTAATTGCTTTTTACTCGAAAATTTCACTATCATTATAATTTTTCCACAAAACTACCCTCCCGCGTGAAAGTGAGCAGCAGCGGAGTTTATAAACGTATGTAAAAGCATTTAAAATAATAAAATACAGAAAGCACTGTTCGTTAATATTTTTTGTCTCTGTTTTGCTGCCCGCTGACATATATTTCTTTCACCAAAAACTACCGCCACGTCGCACAAACCTACCCCTCGTGATCAAAAATGTTTTCAAAGTGGGAAAGCACCTTTAATAATGTCAAGATGATTTAGAGCTCCAAATTAATTACTTTTTACTTGAAAGTTTCCCTTTTTTTCAAAAAACTACCCTTTCACGTGAACGTATGCAGCAGAGTTCATATATGCATGTGAAAAGCAATTAAAATAATGAAATTCATAAACCACTGTTAATTGATTTTTTTTGTTTCTTTTTTGCTTTCCGCCAATATATAATACTCACCCCTTTTAAAAAGTTTTTGATCACGAGGGGTAGGAGTTTAACACTTAGGTGTAGTTTTTGGAGAACGTAATATATGTTATCGGAGCGCAAAAAAATATCAACTAACAATGGTTTCTGAATTTTATTTTTTTAAATTCTTTTTGCATACATATGTGAACTTCGCTAAATAAGTTTACGTGGAAAAGTAGTTTTTGGGAAAAATTATAATTGGTGGAAAATTTTTGAGTTAAAATCAATTAATTTGGAGCTCTTAGTGATCTTTACATTTTTTCTGATGGTTTTCGTACTTTTAAAAAGTTTTTGATCACGAGGGGTAGGTGTGCATGACTTAGGGGTAGTTTTTTGGGAAACGTAATATATATTATCAAAAATCAAAAAAAAGTAAAAAAGTATCAACTAACAGTGGGTACTAAATTTTATTATTTTAAATGCTTTTTGCATACATCTATGAACTTGGCTGCATAGGTTCACGTGGAAGGGTAGTTTTTGGGAAAAAATATAATGAAAGAAAAATTTCCGATTGAAAAACAATTAATTTAGATCTGTAAATCATTTTTACATTATTCCAGGTGATTTTCCCACATTTAAAAGGTTTTTGATCACGAGGGGTAAGTGTGTATAAGTTAGGGGTAGTTTTTGGGGAACGTATTATATATCATCGGTAAGCATTAAAAGAGCAAAAAATATCAACTAACAGTGATTTTTTAATTTTATTATTTTAAATGCTTTTCACATAAATATATGAACTCCCCTGCATACGTTCACGTGGAAGGGTAGTTTTTGGAGAAAGTCATAACGATGGGGAAATTTTCTATTTTCAAGTAATGAGTTCGGAGCTCTAAATTATTTTTACATTTTAAAACGTTTTTGATCACGAGGGGTAGGTGTGTACGACTTAGGGGTAGTTTTTTAGTTAACGTAATATATGTCATCAGAGACAAAAAAAAGCAAAAAGATCTCCCACAATCGTTTATCTCATTATAAAAATTTTTATTGAGCTTTCGTAGGTGGCGACGCTGAGTGGACGGACTAAAAAAAATGTATATCTAAAACAGCCATAAATATAATGGTAAACCTTGCAAGAAACATTTTTTAACGAAGAATAGTTAAATATTCTTATTATTTTCTATTAACTCGGTTTAAATTTAAACGAAAAAAATGAGAGAAAAAGTTAATTTTCTTGAAAACATAAAAGCAAAAGAATTATTGAAGAAATATAAAAGAAATAAGGGATCCATCTTCCGCAAACTTCTTTAAATTTTATTACCATTGAGTCAAAATTATTTTCATAATAATGTCGACCAGTCTTAACTCATTATTCATTGTTCGATTAACTGTTGTATTAAATATACTATACAAATACTGATACAAAAATAAATAATTTTAACAGCGGTTTATTATTTGATAATTTATTTTACAGTTCTCATTACAATTATGAATATTATAAAGTTCCAGTCGAAATTAGAATAAGTAAAATAATAAAAGAACTTTTTTATAAGCAGTACATTTTTTCAAGTTCGTTTTATTATTGCATTTCAGTATTTGTCACTGACCAAAAATATAATACAGCTTTCCGATTTTGTATGAAATTTAGCTGAGTTTTTTAATTTTATTTTTCCATATTCAGTTGTACCTGAGATTCCTTAACATTGATATACATATATATATTGGAACACATGTTTTTATTATATACAGTCGTAGAAATTTTCACCAGTTTTTGGTCTGTTGTTTCTGCTGCGCAGATTCATGTAAAAAAACAAGAATTTAAATTTGAGAAAACGTAACAAATTACATTTTGATACTATCGACCACCAAACTAATATTTTTATGTACGAAAAAAACTAAAATTTTGTTAAATATTTAGAGTAATTGATAAATACATATATCAAATGAGACCTAAGTTTGGTTTCTTTAGTCACCCGATTTACATTTACACTATTAAATCATAATAATTATCTTTAATAACGATTTTTCATCGATACACAAAGTTTTAAGCAATATAAATATAACAAAATGTACAAAAAAATTAATGAAATGAATAATGAGTAAACCCTACACTTTTTTTTAATTTTAATAAATTTTAATCAAAACAAGAAAGTACACCCTAGACTTTTTTTAATTTTAAATAACTTTAATTAAAATCAGAAAATGATTTTTGTTGGGAATAAAATTCCTTTAAATTTTAAAAAATCGTTTAGAAGTTCCGCTAAACTGCTTTAGGTCTTACAGTGTATCAGGCAGTGGCGGACTGGCATGGGGGCGCAGCCGTGGTTTCCCGGCTGCACCCCTCTTCGTTGGCGCCCGCTAAGCCATGCAAAGGCGCCCCAAAAAGATAAAAAATTATTTAAACAAATAAATATATATTTCAGATTACAATGGAAAGAGTGAAAAGAATATATAATAACATTCGCGATTTACACTTGTATTTCTATTAGTAATACGAGATAAGTAATAAAGTGTCCTCGAATTTCTTTTCATCCATATTATCCCTAAAAAATTTCCTAATGAATATTTTGGATCCTATTTAAGAATATATTTTTCAAATGAATCATAAGTTATATATTTCGGAACAGTAAAACTGAAAGGAATATTCTAGTCGAGAGTTACATTAGGGCATTTTAAATTTATTTTTTTTGCGATGAAATCAATAATCTATTTATTTATTAAAAATGTATAGGACACCTAAATGCATTTTTTGATAGGTAAACGCTGCTATATTGATTTTTTAAATATATTGATTTCGTAAATATATTTACTTTTGATGGCACCTATACGTGTCTTGAGGGAGTTTCTAGATTAACTTATTTATGTATAAAGTATGACTACATGTTAGCTTATAAATATGAAAGGGGGTAACTTATTTAATTTATTACAAAATGTCGAGTACTTATCATCTGTGTTTTGATATTGTAGTAATTGTTAAGTTTATACTCCATTTTTATGTTAAAATGAATACTTATTAGTTGACATTTTCTCTAAAGCAAGTCACTAGATTATATTTCAAGAGTTCGGATCAAAGGATATATTTCTTAATTTTGAAAATTCTAAAATATTGCCATATTTTGCTATTCTTTACTATATTAATTGTTATTTTATTATAATTTTAGCCTTTTTTGTAATTTTTAATGTTCATATTATAAATTACTTATTTATATCAGGGGTAAAGTCCTCACCGAAAAAATACTTGGAAATTTTCAGTCTTTGTGTGAGAATTTTCATGTTTCTAAAACTCTGCCAATGTTCATTGGCTTGACACGTTTATCTTTTGATATACAATGTGCACATGAAGAATTTTAATGCGAGAGGACAGTAGTAGGTTATGTATTAAAATCGGAGAATAGAATCTATTTCATTCTTGAAAAATAAGAACCGTGAAAAAACTAACAATTTGTTGAACTCTTAGCCGAAAAAAACTGCCCGTTGCGCGGACACATTTTTTTCACTCGCGAGTTTCAGCGCGTCTAGGGTCCACGACTTTTGGTTCTTGCGCTTCGCGCTCGATAATGTATTTACATTATGCAGCATGCCCGATCTTTGTACTTCTACCACATTTATCCACAGTCTTTTTAAAATTGAAGGTGAAACCATCGACACCAAAATGCAAACTTTTCTACATGATTTTTAACACTATTATATCAAATGTATATTACATTTATTTTTGTATCTTGGCCCAGAATTGTTTATTCAGTTATTGAAAAATAAAGTACAAATTTCATTTATAATGATCAATTTAATATTTTTGTTTCATATCTTGCTCTAAATTTTATTCTCAGCTACCTTAAAAAATGGATCGTTTCAATAAATCTTTAATATTACAATTAATTATATGAATTGGTACTGAAACAGACGTATTTCAACTGTTTTGTTTTTATAACTTGAAAAAGTACTCTTCCTATAAAAAAAAATGATTAACAACGAATAAAACAAAAACTACGCATCCTATCACAACGCGATTAACAAATTTGTAGATCTTTTTTGAATGCACCATTTCTTTAATGCATCTTTATCTTGTATCTTGCATAGTTAGACCTCCAAACAAAATTTTTGAATTTTCATTATTTTTGTCGTGTGATCAATTAGAATTTTCAATTTTTCAAACAAATTCAAAAAATTGTTATGACAGTCTTGTAGGGGGGGGGGGGGCGTCTAGTTTACAAAAATCTAATGTTCTCTCTTTATACTCCTTAGAAACAGTTATTTCTCTTCTCCAATTACCTTTCTTTTAGTCATAGGGGCAATGTAGTCGCCCCCAATGTTAGGACCGGACCGCCCCTCTGGGTACCCAGTCCGCCACTGCTATCAGGATTAGGAAAATCTTTAATTAAAATTTAATTCGTTCAAAAAATGTACAAATCAATTAAAAATTATGCATAACATTCCCGACTTCGTACAATTTTTCCACCTGGGTAGCCTCATATTTTTTTTTATTAAAAACTAATTATATTCATTTTGATATAAAAAACGGCCGAGCAGAATCTCTAAAGCATTATTGAAATATAAAAAAAAATGTATGGCATTATTTTTTCACCACAAGGAAGAAATTTAACAGTTATTATTTGTAAAATTGAAAAACCAACATTTTTTTTACTCTAAGCCTCAACTAATAAAAGAAAAAAACGTTTGGACACATGAACTATTAAAAATAAACAGTTTTTCTAAAAGATTAAAAATAAAAACTGTCAGGGGTTTTATCTTTTATCTCCTCAAGAAATAATGTAATTAATTAAGTGCACTTGCGAAATTAAGTCAAAGTTCCAGTCTACTATTTATAAATAAAGCTTGATATGAATTTACAATAAACATAAGCTACTTCTTCAAATTTTAATAATTGTAATAAATGTCTGTAGATTTACGAAGAGATTTTGTCTCTCTTCAGATGCTTTGGTGGCCGCTCACATGCAATAATATGAAAAACGTACGATAGGAAGACAAAAATTAAAAAAACGCCTGACTGCTATTTTATAAAGAATTGCAAGTTTCAATAACTGAATATTCTTCTGGTTTTCTCGCTTGATATACGACAAAAAGAACCTCAACATTTTTTACGATGACTGTGACACGTGGCTAATATGATTGCATTTGAGAAACACCATACGCTTATTGATGCAGGTGAAAAACTGCATCATTATGGCCATTTGAAAAATACATATGATGCAATGACCGAGTCCTTTCACGATTAAGTATTCAAAGAACTCGTTTTTGATGTTTTTGTCAATTTTTTTGTAAAGAACAGAAAATTGAAAACAAAGAACAAACTAATGAAATACATTTATTACTTGTGTATATATACGCTGATAATCAGGGATTTTTATGAAAAGAGTTTTTTGAAAAATCATGATAATATTATTTTTTTCTCTAAAATAATTGCAAGTTATCTTAATTTAGGCTTTTCAGAATCCATGTCAAGCTTACCTTTTGAGTTTTCAAACTATAGATTCAAGTAATATTAACATTTTAGAAATTTTTTATGTTCATTAAATCAAATCTGCTCAATTTGAAAATATCTAATACAATGTTATAAACAATTTTCCAGATGTGTTTGTGTGTGGATGTGTGCATGTCACACTTGCATGTAAACACTATATCTTGAAAACGATTTCAGATAAAGTGATCAACTGTGGAGGACTTTTTTTACCGCAAATTTTTTGAAACTGATGGAAGGATTTCTTAAAATATAAATTGCATTTACTAGCTCTTCATAGTACTTCAAAAATCGGTTTTTATAGTAAAACTTTTTTCAATTACATAATTCAAAGTTGATGCGAGAATATAAAAGAAACAGAACAACTTTTTTAATTAACATAATTCAAAGTTGATGCAATAATAGAAAATACTTTTTGATTATAAATTTTCAAAAAAAGTAATTGTGACGATTAAAAAAAATCATAATGTTGGGAAATGAATAGGGTGCGACGGAACTTTTCACTTCCCTTTTTGAGCTAAAAAAATTAGCATTTCAAATATAAAATTTAATTTGTCTGATATGTAAAAAATGACTAATGCTTCCTCTATGAGGAAGCAGAGTGCTTATGAAATGTTTGATTTAAGTTGATAGTTTGATTTTTCTATTAAGAATATAATGCAGCAAAATAGTGGTATTTAATTTTTATTCAATTTAATAAATTCATTTCACTATACTGTATGATATGCGAGAAAGGATAAGCCCATTGTCGTCTATCTTCTGAAGTTGAATCAGAATTGTTTGCGTATGTAAAAACTCAAAAACACTTCAACAAGTTTGACCTAAATTTGCAAACTCAAAAGAAATTAGTGGACACACGAATATTAAAATGTAACACTTTTTCGTGACGACAAAATAAATTAAACCTGTAAAAATTTTGGAATATTTATTTCCTGAGTAAATGAACTTATTTGAATTTCCTTGAGTCAGAAAAATGTCTTTTAAGTTGACAAATAGAGGGAATTTGGATTTATAACTCTCTGAGCTTTTATACCACAATTTATTTTCTAATTCTCTGCAAAAAAAATCTGACCTTTTTTTCAATGCGACAAAAAATTTGATTATTTTATGTAACCTAAAGATTATTGAAGATATCGTAAACTTGTTAAATCGTGTCATTAAATTCAAATTTTGTTTTATTATGTTGCTGAATGTTACTTTAGTAGAGGTAAATATTTCCTAACTTTCAATGTTAGCAGTGAAATAAATTGCTGGTAGACTAATCGATTGCTTTATCTTTTGTTACCATTGTAAACATAGTATGAATGAAAGAAAAGATTAAAAAATTGAATGGTTGTTATTTTTAAGGACTATTTAATTAATTTAAGTCCTGTATATACCTAAAAATGTAATTTCTTTTTTTAAAGATTGTAAAATATGGTCTCTAGATAAAGAATTAGGTGAGCATAGCAATTGTGAAAAATATTTACGATAGAAATACCAATTAGATTTCATTGGAACCCAATTTTTCTTGTTATAAAAAAAATGTATTATGATTAAAAAAATATTTTTTTAACCTATTCAGTACTACATTCCTTTAATACAAGTAATATTTTTTCTCAGTCTATAAATGTATAGGATATCCTTCAACTATTTTTAAAAATAATTTTTAAACTAAAGAATAACTTTTTTGTTATTTGCTGAATGTATGATAATTTGGTCAAACTATTGATACAAAATTTATATTAAAAACAACTATAACAAAATAAATATCACAGTTGTTAATTCATATAATTTATTTTGTTCACAATTGTATGCAAAAAAAGGAAAAAATTGCAGGCCTTGTATCAAAACTTAAAAATCGCCTGTTTTTTAAAAGGTACGTAGGATTTTATATATGATTCTGAAACTTCCGTGGGATTATAGACTACCATAATCAATCGGAAAATTTCTTGTGCATAGACCTTGAAATTAAAGCAGGTTTGACCCCAACGTTCATCTAGATAAGAAATTGCTTTATCCTACTCATTTGAAAAAAAATTTAATTTAAATTACATATTTTTCAGCTTTTTTCAAGAAGATTATAAACTATCTGATAACAAAAATATTGAATTTAAATAAATTCAAATATCTATACATTTTTCTAATTTGTCATTTTTAAATTTTTTAAATATTAGTTTCACATTATCTTTAAGGTAATATTGCTTGATTTAAAATAATGAATTTAATAACTTTTAAATAGTAGTTATTTAACTTTTTCCGTCACTGCTTCAATAAATTTTTAATAGCACCCGATTTAAATTGTTCTTAAATAACGTTTTGAAAAGTTTAAAATATGCTGCATGAAAAGCGGGACTGAAAAAGAGGATATTTTTCGAATGAAATTACGGTATTAAAAATAAGATTTCCCTGTTAACAACAGACACTTTCCTAAAGTACTTGTGATTGAAATTAAAATTAGGTATAACTGTCAATTAAATTTTTTTTTTTAAATCACTTAAAATTAAAATTAAAACATTTTTAAGTTTGTACGTTTTTAAATTTAAATTTTTCCATTTTAAAGTTTTAACTTCAAAATTATTATTTGGTAATAATCAATCAAATTTTCTATTCAAGATAAAAACCAAAAAAGTCACGAAATGAGGTTTGCGATATTAGAAGATTGAAGAAAAAATAATTAGATACCATTTCCTGGACATTTCCAATTTATGAAAAAGAAACAATAGATTAAAAACTAAATCTTGTATTTAACGAAAAATTAAACTTTTTTGTCTTTAAGATTTTTCGTATTTTGTAACTTTATCTACTTTATAATTTAGTAGAACTTAATAATTATCGGCTTCCACAAATTTTATAATTGAATAAACTAACTCCACAGAAACCTTTTTTCTTTTATAGTTTTTTATTACTAATAATGTCCTAAATTGAAATAAACAAAGAACGGATTTTTTCATTCACAAAGAAATTTTCGATACGGTTTTATTAAATGCAAGAAAGAAAGCTCGAATAAAGATTTTTTCCTTAAATAATTTAAAGTAATTCAACACAAGGTTAATGATTTATCGAATCTATGACAATCTTGAGCCTTTAATGAGAAAACACTTTAATAAATTTAGCGATTTAAAATTTTATAATCGTGATAAAACATACCATTTATTTTTTTAGTTAATAAATAAAAATCATGGGAATTAATTAAAAAAGAATTGATCAACAAATGAAACAATTTTTAAAATTAATTCAAATTAAATCTGACTTACATCAAAAATGTTACTAACAGTTTTACCCTGTTCATTTGAATTTTTAAAATTATAAACATTCTCATTCTCAATATTAATATTAAATATTGAATTCGCCGCGCTTAAAAGTAAGTAAAAAAATTAAATAAAAAGTTATATTCTACTATCTGGTTAAGAGACTTTATAAATTTATTAAACTCTAGCAGAGAGGTTTCACATTCGACCTGAAATTGGCATCAAAGTGAAACACTGATAACGTTTTAATATCAGTTTCGAGATCAATTTGATACCACTGATACTTCACAATTTATTGAAAACCACTAGAAACCACCTGCAATTGAAAATACAGAAAAAAAATGTTATTAGAAACATTTTGTATACCAAGTTTTAAAATTATTGAAAGCATTAACCAATAATTAAAAAAATTTAATAAAAGGCATTAAATTTTATTAAAAAAATTATATTGAATCATTAAACCGTTTTAGATTAGGTAGCTTTTTAAAAAAGGATAAAATTTTGAAAGGGATTGAAACTTTGAGATTCATAAATACAATCGTTGAAAATTGAAAGTGTCTGCAATTAAAAAATTTGTAATAAATATCTTTTGATATGGAACAATTTCAGGCGAAAATTTGAAAGGTTGGATCATTTTATTAAGAATCATTTAAAATTGAAATTTTTTAAATTTGAATTATATATCATTCTAAGTAATTAAAATTTGGCAATTTCATTTTGAAAACTCAATTATAGGTTTAAAAAATCAATGCTAACAAAATCTAGAATTTTAAATTGTTATTTCAAAGACAAATTTGTCTAAAATCAAAAAATAAATTCTGCCTTCTTTTCACGATTTAAAATGGATTTTTTAAATTATTCGCAACTTAGTTTCAAATGCCAAACATTAAAAACGAAAAATGTCTACTATAACTGAAAAATTTGTAGGTCACCAAGAATCGTGTAGTCAAAACTTTTTTATTCACAAACCCTTTAATATTTACCATTATTTGAAATAAATTTATCTCGTTTAAGAAATTTAAAATTTTTAATTTTTTAATTACAGTTTTCAAAATTCAACCGTTCGATATGAAAATTCAGAACTACAAAATTTTCAAATTCAAAATTGAAAAAATTATATAACTACTGAAATATGAATTGCGTATGGTATATTTTTATCTATTTAGTTATTTAAAAAACAATTTTGTTACTTTTTTAATTTTAAAGCATTTTCTGCAAAAATTTCAATCAAAGTATTTTTTAATTTTTAAGGATTTATTTTGTTAAATGTTTAATGTAAAATGGGTTATCACTAAAAAAAACATTTTTTTTCAATGCTGAATATATCGAAATCTATGCATTATAGAAAAAAAACTCTAAACATAAACAATGTTTGCTTTCACATGCCAAATAAGTATTTTTTAGGAAAAAATAATTTTGGAAAAAAAGTTTTTTTTTTTCTTTTTTCAATATTTTTTTTATTAATTACAACTAGCTGTGCCCTGTGGCGGCAGCTTCGCCGCCGTGGAACAGCCGGTCACATTAATACTATACGAGTATATCGAGAAAGAACAGAAATGCAATAAAACTTGTATCAAGTTATACAAAAATATGTAAAACACATTATGACATTTTTAAGACTAACTTGAGTTATGAATGAAGTAGGCCTTTAAAAGCCAAATTTGTATTGCATTAGATGTTACGCATATGTTTTCTCTTGATATTAAGTTTGAACATGAAATAGAGTAATGAAATGAACATCAAATTTTAAGTATTTATCGTAGAATTTGGATTTGAAAAATGCTAAGTCGATAGTGAAACTTGCACTAAACTTGGAAAAAACTATGAGAAAGTAAAACAGAAATAAGAACGTGAATACATAACATGGAAACTGTATTTTTCAAAGTTTGATTACAAAAATAGTATCTAAGCTTTGAAATTCAGTTTCCACGAATTTAAAATTACTTGTGAAATTTGTGCGAAGCTTTAAAAAACTCTAAATGCGAAAAAAGAATTAACAACTAAAAAACATAAAATGTAAAGGAGGTATTTGTATTTTAAGTCATTAGAACTCGTACTAAAAAGTTTTACTCCAGTCATCGAATCCATTTTTACAATTTTGAAATCAGTTGTGAAATGCCAATATAAATTGTGAAAAAACTTCACAAATTTGGATTTTATACAGTAAGTTTCGAACGCCCCCCCCCCCCTTTATTTCATCTTCCACCCCAATACTCTTACGACCTGTCCGGGAGCCCAAAGAATAAGTATAAAAAACCTGATGCAGCAGTGTCAAAAACTGCGAATGTGCTCCCCCATCTGCCTAACAATCCGTTCCCGCCCCCCCCCCCCCCCCCCCCCCCCCCCCCCTCCCCCCCCCCCACATCCGCCAAAAATAAATTTGACATTGTTGTGAAAGTGGGTG
>JAAAKG020064103.1:0-17678 GCA_010014905.2 Druon quercuslanigerum | reverse complement strand
CCGAGCGGAATTCCAGCCCGGGGAGGTCGATTTGAGCTAACAGCGGAATACCAGCCGTTAGCCTTTGCGATCAGAGCAGACTACCAGCCCTGATCGTTCTGCCGTTCTGTGGTAGAGCGCGCCTTTTTATACAGACCGTGCTGCACAAGAGTCGGTCAGAGTGGGAAAGGATCGCGTGGTGGGAGAAGCACGTGCTCTCTCTTTCTCTCTCATTTTCTTAAATCTAAAATGGTTGCCTACTGAATGGACAAACGTCGTCTGCGAGAAGGAATCTCGCCCTATGCGAGTCGCGTATAACAATATACGTGGTAGTTTTTTGGAAAATCGCCTGGGAAATTTCGTTCTTCTATTGCTCTTAGATGATTATGCTGCTTTACGTCGTACAGTTGGAAATTGTCAGCTATATAAAATTGACCTTCTCCTATATTCATCTTAACGATCTTCGGAGAAAAAAGAGTACAATTTTTAGGAGGAAGTGGATCTGTGGTTTCAAGACGTGCCCGAAAATGACGGTCTGCTCCATCCAGAATAGCAATGCTATTTCGAGGCTTGGCACGATAAATCCAGTAAAAGTAAAGCTGTTCCTCATTTTTACAAAACACTGGTTTGGAAGAAGATTATGAAATCCAACTGCATCTACTTTTGTAACCAAAAATCATAATTCATTAAGTTTTTATCAGCTAGTTATTTAAACTTTTAACAATTTTGAACTATCAATGGACGGCAAAAAAATAAATAAGCAGAATTTCCGGAAATTAAAATCAAGAATCCAAAGACTAAATTCGGACAATCAGCATAACTCATTCCTATCTGGAAATAATCCTCTTCTTCCCTGAATAAAAAAGAAAACGAATTTTTCCTACTTGAAAAGAAACAAAAAAGAGGGGGCAAAAATGAAAACGCAACCATCTAAATCCCCTTCACTCTCTATTTTTTCAAACAAATTCTCATCTATAAATAATTTTTTTTCATTTTTTTTTCTTTCTTTCGTATTTTTTTTATCAATTCTTGATTCTCGATTTTATTTTTAAGAAATTCTGCTTATTTACTTCATTATTGGTCATTAATTAGGATTTTAAATTTGATTTTAATCCCATTTAGGATTCTTTAATTTTAATTAGTCTGACTTGGATTGGAGATCATTTCTATTTCAGATTAATTTACAGTTGGTTCAGCATAAAATGTTCCCATTCCCATCTGAAAAAAATCCTCTTCTTCCCTAAAAAATAAAGGTAAAAAGAGTTTCTCCCATTAGAAAAAAAACAAAAAGGACGAAGGAAAAAATAAAAACGCCACCATCCAAATCCCCTTCCCTTTCTCTTTTTTTAATAAAAATTCTCATCTGCAAATAATTTTTTTTTCTTCTTTCTATTATTTCTTTTGTATTTTGTTTATCAATGCTTGATTCTTTATTTCATTTTAAGGAAATTTTTCTTATTAACTTGATTATTGGATGCTAATTAGGTTTTTAAATTTGATTTTAATCCCATTTAGGATTCTTTAATTTAATTATTCTGACTTGGATTGGAGGTCATTTCTATTTCATATTTATTTACAGTTGGTTCAGCATAAAATGTTCCCCTGGAAAAAAAAACAAAAAAGAGGAAAGAAAAAATTAAAACAACCATCCAAATCCCCTTCCCTCTCTCTTTTTTATGAAATATATTTAAAATTGTTTTTTTTTGGTTTCATAAAAAAAGACGAAAAAAAAGAAGCGAAAAAAATTATTTAAAGATGAGAATTTAAAAAAAAAAGAGAGGGAAGGAGATTTGGATGGTTGCCTTCTCACTTGTTTTTTTTTACTTTTTTGTTTTTTTTTAAATGGGGAGAAATTCTTTTTTTTTATAGGGAAAAAGAGGATTTTTTTCAGATGGGAATGGGAACATTTTATGAAGATTGTTCAAATTTAGTCGTTGAATTCTTGATTTTATTTTGAGGAAATTCTGCTCATTAACTTGATTATTGGACCCTAATTAGGATTTTAAATTTGATTTTAATCTTATTTAGGATTTCTCAATTTTAATTATTCCAACTTGGATACGAATAATAAACAACAATTAAAATTGATTTTTAGCAAAATAGTTGCATTAGCTTCTAAATAGTAAAGATTTAACGAAATTAAAAATTGTCTCAGTTTAAATCCAGAAAATCCCTTTGCATTTTCAATTTTTTTTCTTTTGTTTAATAGCTTGTGACATATGTCCAAAAATTTAAGGTTTTTATTTTGCTCAATACGAATAAAATTAAAACCGCAAATCCAATTAAATAATAATTTTAAAACGAATTTGTACCTCTTTTTCAACTGAACAACTTTCGTTTTATTATTTATTTTCGTAGCTTGTGTCATTTGAACGAAAATTGAATTTTTTTTTAAGGTTGCTTTTAAGAATGAAACAAAAACTATGGGTGCTATCAAAACGAAATTTTGTATAAATTTTGTATATTATTTCAGGATGCACGATTTTATTAGGTACATTTTTTGTCATATCTTTATATTTTGACCACAAAATAGAATTTTTGATTAATGATTCGTTCTTTTTTTTAAGCCTTAAAAAGTGTGCCAAACCAGAATCGAATCTGACCAATATTTCGAAAGTATAAATAAATTTCATCTTTTCTAAAAATTATCATTTGGACCATTTAATTTGTTTAAATAAGAATATGGTAATAATTATGTGTAGAAATTATTATTACCTGTAAATTATGTGTAAAAATTATGAATGATATACCTAAAGATATAATGTTGACTATCATAAAAATCGACTACACTCTTTAATCCATTAACATCAATAATTATTCAAAATAAGTTTTTCAAAGAAATTTTTAACATTTTCATTGAACCTGGAAACTTTTCCACAATTTCGGAAAATATAAAAACTGTTTATCTGGAAACTTTTTTTCTGCAGTCAAATGTTATAATATTGACATTTTGCTGCACATTCTCGATACATTTTCCAATAGATATATTATATATGGACTTTTTAAAATCAAATTTTAGTATAATATTAGTAATTATTAACTTTTATTAAGTCATTTGTGATCGGACACCTTTTTTGATACATTACTAAAAATTTAAGAACTTCAAATGAGATTTAAGTCAAAATTAAAATCCTATTTAACGTACAACAACGAAGTAAATTTGCAGAATTCCTGAAAATAAAACCCAAAATCTAACAACCAATCTTGGACAATTACCACAGAATGTTTCTACTGCAAACTGAAAAACCAAAAATCTTACGAAAAAATAAAATGAAAAAATTTTTTTGTTGACAAAAATAAAAGAGAGAAAATAAAAATAAAAAGGCCACTAACGAAATTCCCTTTCTTTTTTTACATTCTCAACCATAATGAGAAGATATAAGTTTAATGCGAAAAATGACTTTCGCGAATTTCATCAAATTTCGACGTTTTGAGGCTCTGTGAGTCAAAAAAACAATTTTTTATATTATTTTCTGTCTGTCTACTCTTCGTCGTCGACAAAAACATGAGAGAATAATTAAGACAACATTTATTCATCCAAAAAAGATTTACAAATTTTTTACGAATTTTTTTTACAGGAAGCGTAGTTATCCTTTAATCGTAAAAAATAAGATTAAAAGTAAAAAAATACCAGGAAATAAGAATATTAAAGTATTAATTATAAATGCAATGTGTGCCTTATTTTGCAATATCTGAATAAGTAATCCCATGTAGAGGTACATAAAAAATGTATTACATAAAATACATAAAAACTACATAAAATTTATTATATGTATTATATTATATTAAAATCGAGTGCGAAGCACGAAACAAGGGAAAAGAATGCGTTCGCTAAACTCAAAAGAGCTTTAACAAAAGAGAGTTCACAATGACAAAAATTTTAAAATGTTTGCCCAAGACTGTGCGAAAAATACATCGAGCGTGAAGCGCGAGATCTAACAGTCGCGCGCCCTTTTTTATTTTTACTATTATTAAACCAAAATAAAAAAAAATAATAAAAAGTTATTTTTAAAGCTTGGGCCACATACAGCACTAAAAAAGAGAATGGTACATTGTTATTCGAAAACAGAGCGAAGAGTGCCATTTATACATGAATTATTTGAAATCTGAAAGGACACTTTGTTATTTTGTACAACTAACAAAAGGCAATATAAACTATTTAAAATAGTAAAATATTCTACCTGTATTTTCAATTTTTAGCCTGAATAGAGATAAGGAAATTAGTGTTTGAAATGAAATTTTACACAATTGCATAATCCTAACATTACCTCTTTAGATCACGAAATTTAATGTTTAGAATTGCTGATGCTTGCCATGCAGATTAGCATATTCTAACAATTGTGAAATCAAAAGAGTGATATTTTTAAGAGGAATTTAAGCAATTCAAAGTTTCATAAAGCCCCCCCCCCCCCTTACACGAGAAAATTTTTAATTAATGATACCCACTGATAGTTGATTAAAATAATTAGATATAACGTGATTAGCTATGATAAACAGTAATAGTTCAAAGAGAATCAGTAGCTTTTTTCTGCAGATATAATGATGATTTATTATCTTTTACTGGTTGTATACAAAAAAATGAATAATTGAAAACATCTTCATAATAGTAAATTTTAACACAGCAATATTGTAAATACTATTTTGGAATGTACGTTCATCGTTTGTTCGCTTCTTAACAATAATTGTATTACTGCATTTCTAAGTTACTTAGAAAATTGTCTTACAAGATGTTTTAGGAACAGTTTAAGGTGTGATATTAAATTTATTGAATTTTTAATAGCACCTGAAATGATAAACATACTTAAATATTCTTAAACTCATGTTAAAAGTAAATTTACATAGAACTGCAGCAATTTATCAGCATACTTGTAAAACTTTCTTCTTGCATTCTTCAAAAGAAGCTTAAGTTACAAAAACTAACTGTGCTCATAAGTTGCTGCGATTCTACTTGAATTAGCTTCAACATGAGACCAAAATATTGACAAATTTGATTATTTTTTTATATTATTAAAAATCAATACAATATTAGTGCATCCAATGCAGATGTACCAAGAAAGTATTTTTAACAAATAGTTCTGGTTACAGGATATGACCAAATGCATTTCAGATCAGACAGGCTACTACACTTCAAACTGCAACAAAAATGTATATGAATTTAAAACTAACTCTTATGAACTGACTCAAAAGTGACCTCCTAAGACCTATGTACGGCAGCATGTTGTCTGTAAACTATGATATTACGTGTATTCGCAGAATAGAAAATATTATTCTCTCCTCAACAACTGAATTTTTTCATATGAATCACAATGAAATTTCTGACATCTTAGTAATGCACCTAAATAAAAAATAAAGATACATTAAAACTTTTGGCAATCATAAACGCGCATGCGTTAAAAAATATGTATATCATATATAAAGCCATAAATAATAAATCATGTATATCATGTATAAAATATCATGTATCAATATATATATATATATATATATATATCATTTTAAATTGCTTGTGGTTTTGCAGCAAAAATTACAAAAATTGCTCGAGGATTTGTGATTCGTAATTTTCAATTACAATGAGTTAAATTTTTAGTAAGAGATGTACACTATGTACAATCAATCTCACAAGTTTCCTATCTTTAAAATGATTGATCAAATCGACAAAAAAGATCTATTACTAATTACTGTAAATATTGATAAAGCCTTCTAAGCACGCGTCAGAAAAAAGTAATTCAGCTTGAAATTTTTTAATCAACAGTAGTTACTTTAAGGTTCAGGTTTTTCTTTATTCTTAGGGAAAAGTTAAAATTTTTACTTAATCCTAATGATCTAGAAAAAATACGATTTTTCCAAAAAGCAAAAATAAGTTTCAAATTAAGGCCATGAATCTTTAATTAAACAAAATTAATTTTAAACAAAAGAGTGTAACTTGTAACCAGTTAGTTAAATTTTTTAACTTAAAAAATATGAATTCGTAACAAATTCAGAAATATTTCTTCTGTGAAATAATTTAGAAACAATTTCGTGTATTGACAAAATCTAAAATAGTATTCTTTCCTTAACACATGAGTTTTTGTACATTAATCTCAATGAAATTTCTAACATTAGTAATTTATTTAAATAAAAGTTTCTATTCTTAAATTGATTAAAATGAAAACTTTCGTTTCTCCATTATTTAAAAAATCACAAATAAATCCTCTATGGAGAGGCAAATACATTTGCTAGCGGAAAGCTAGTTAGTAAGTTTTTAAATACGTAATAGCATTATGTAAGTTTTGTAAATTAAATTTTTTATAGCGTCAATATTCGTCAATTTTAAAAGTTATAACCAACGTACATTTCAACCTAGTTGCAAGTTTTCTTTAAGGTAACACATAACCTTATTAAAATTTTTATTTTTAAACTCTCTATGGTATATTGGAAAAGAATTAACAAATTTCATTTAACAGAACACAAAACAAAAAATATTGTATTATATATAAATTTACATTTCAGGTTTTATATCGAATTTAAAAATCACAAGACATTTCAAAAACAAATAACAGGCTTGTTTCCAAAGCATATGCTTTACCAAAAGTGCACAAAACAAATTTAAGATGGTGTTTGATTGTTTCTGCTGTAGGTTCCCCAACTGATAATTTGTGAAAATACATTGCAAATTGTTTACAAAAAATTGTCCGGATTTTCCGGAACAATGTTCCGGATTCACATTCTGTTCTTTCACTGAATGTAGTATCAATGTTTGATAATATTCCAATGGACCTTGCATTAATTGTATCGAAGAAGAATTAAATTTAAACAATAAGTTGACTAAAATTGGCAGAAATAAATTTATTTTTGCTACTAGAACAGTACTAAAGAACACAGTTTTTTCTTTTAATAATAATTTTTTTAAACAATATTCAGGTTATCCTATTGGCTCCCCACTATGCCCTTTTGTATCAAATTTAGTAATGGAAGATTTAAAGTGTGTGGATGATATCCTAACTTTAATTAAATTCACGATTGAAACAGAAGTTAATAACTCTATTGCTTATTTAGATTTATTAACTATTAAGACTTTAAAAGGTAATTTAATAACAAATTGGTATAAAAAAATGTCTTGGTCAAGACGCTATTTGAATTATGATTTTTATAATTTATTTTCTTAAAAAGAAAACTTATCTGCATTGCAATGTGATTAGTACATTGATTTCGAGATAAAAATTTTAGCTCGTGAAGACAATATTAAAAAAAGAAGAATATTAGAGTCTTACCATTTAAAAATAGTACTGGAGAGTGCTACATTCAGGTGGTCTTTCTTTTCATGTAATAAAGGAACAAAAGCGTATGAAAATTGTAATTCCCGTTAGTAAACTTGTGCACTAGTTACAGTGTTTTTAAGTAGCAATTTTCTCTATTTCGTTTTGTGCAAAATGCTGTGACCTAAACAGTTCTTTCTGTTATTTTTTTAGTTGAAGTTTGTAATTTTCATAGCAATTTGAAGACAGTGACAAAAATTCAAAATAAAAATAGAACTTCTGCTGATTGCGAACCATATTTTCATGAAAATTAAACTTTGTGCTAACTGCTCAAATCCTCTTTTATCCATGAGCACCCTTATCAAACCAAAAAAATAAAAAATACAAAAATGAACAAAATATATAATAATGTAATATATATCATAAATTTTCCACAATGTTTTCTTATTTCGGTCTTACAGTATAATATAAACATTCAAGATGGGCAAACAGAGCCGTATTACTGAAAAAATGGCCTACAGATCAAAAACACATATTATTGTTGTTACCAAAGCCTATGCTTAGCCAAAAGTGCGCAAACCAGATTTAAATTGGAGAATATTTGTTTAAACAGTTGGTTCTCCAAAGTATAATTTAGCTAAGTTTTTATCTAATATTTCAAACCCAATTTCAGGAAACATTAATGCATTTGCAAAAAATAGTTGGGAATTTAAAGAAAATTTTTAAAATATCAATGTACCTAAAACTCACTCTTTAGTTTCTCTTGACGTTGTTCCGATGTTTGACAATATCTCGACAGATTTAACTTAGGACTGCAAACAAGAAAAATTAAACTTGCATCGTAGCTTAACTAAAATATCAAAAAACAAAGCTTTAGAACCAATAAAAGTTAAAACTTATTGATATTTCTGGTAAAACTCACTCTTTCATTAAAGATAGTTGGGATTTTAAAGAAAAAATCAAGAATATTCATATACCTTGTAACCACTCATTATTATCTTTAGATGTGGTTTCCATGTTTGACAGCATACCGTTAGATTTAATTTCTGATTGTATAGAAGAAAAATCACAAGTATATAAAAAATTAACAGAACTATCTAATTCTGAAATTTTAATACCTGTTAAAAAAGTGTTTAATAATACTGTTTTCTCTTTTAACCAAAAGTTTTATAAACAAATTTCAGGTTTTCCTATGGGACCTCTTTATCTCCAGTTGATTTTAATCTCGTTTTAGCATTATCAAAACTAACTCCTTAACCACTTTTTTATAAAGGGTACGTGAACGGAATTTTCAATAGAGTTCCCACAGATAAAATTCAAAAATTAACTTATGCATTTAATTGTATCGAAGAATCTTTACAATTTACTTTTGAATTGGAAAATAACAACAGCTTAAATTATTTGGATATGTCAATCATAAATATGAAAAATCGAGCTTTGATTACCAATTGGTACAAAAAATCTTCAAAAACTGATTTAACTGTTTTGTTACCATATGTACAAGGTTTATCAGAGAGATGAAAAAGTGCTTAAAAAAAATTTAACACGAATGTATAATTTAAAAACAATCATAAATTGGGAAATTGCTTTATAAATAAGAAACATTTTGAATAATATAAAAATTTGTCAAACTCAGTTTACCTAATAAAATGCAAAGGTTGTAATAAAATTTACATTAGTGAAACAGTTAGAATAATAATAATAAGAATAGCTGAACACAAAGCAGATTGCAGGATTAGTAATTTGAAAACAGGCTTATCACAACACTCGTGGAATTCGGGTCACCTTTTTGATTCTGAATTTGATAATATAAATATTTTAGCAAAAGAAAACAACACTTACAAACGCAGAATTTTGAGAAAAAAAATTAATTATAAATATTAGAAATATTCCATTAATTTAAAAACAGAAATACTCAATATAACTCATTGGGACCATAGTATAATAAATTCAATATTCAAAACCGTTAAAAGCTTTTTTTCATCGAACGAAAATTTTTGATTTTCTATAATTATATAAAATATGAGTTAAATAAACAGATTAAGGTCGAAACGTCGCATGATGTAATTTGTTTACATTTGTAATAACATATTGACTCGGAATATTCCCTGTCTTTTTGTTTTCGAATTGATCGTAATACCAGAACAATTTGAACTAATGTTCCTATTAAGATTTTAGTATCAACTTGGACTTTTTAAAATAATACAGTATTTTCATTTAACAATAAATTTTAAAAACAACTTTTAGGTTGCCCGATAGGTTCTCCATTGTCACCTATAGTTTTAAATATATTGATTGAAGATGTAGAAACAAAAGCATTAGACAAATTAAATTTTACACCTATTCTATATAAACGATATGTTTATGATGTTTTCGTAATTATACCAACCAACACAATTTTAGATGTAGTAAAGATTTTTAACAGCATTAATAATTCTATACAGTTTACTTACGAAATTAAAAATAATAATTCCATAAATTTTCTAGATTTTATGATTATAATAACGTTGAAAGGTGATTTGATAACTGATTCGGATATTAAACCGGCGTGGTTTGGGCGCTATTCATATTTTTATTCTCACCATTTGTTCTGTCAATAAACTGGTTTAATTAAAGGTTTAGTTGGCAGGTGTATAAAATTAAATAAGGTTCAATTTTAAACAAAAATTTCAAAATTTAAAGGTTACGTTACCTTATATTCAAGGTCTTCCTGAAAGACCGTTCTTCGTATAAGTTTAACATCAATGTTTATTTCAAAAATAACCATATTTCAGATAATTTTCTTTTGAATAAAAAAGATGCAGATAAGATTGAAAATTCATCATGTATCGTATACTTCATAAAATGCACCGGTTACAATATATAATATATAATATAATACAATATAATAACAACTGGATTCCTGCTTGAAAATTTCAGGTTGCAGTATACAATTTTTGTGGTGATTATCCAAATTTGGTCGTTCAATTCTCGGTTTTATTTTCAGAAATTCTACATTATATATTACGAATTGTGTATTATATGAGAAGAGGCACTTCTAATACAAGAAAAAGCCCAAAATTAATTTTTTAAATAATATTAGTAATTGGTATACATAATTTTATTACAACGAAAAAATAACATAAGATATTTATCGATAAGAGAAAATTGCTTTCCCCATTGATAAAACATAACTTGGTTAAAGAATAGGATTTATATCATAGGCTGTTTCACATATTGTCCCACACACATTCCGTACACATTACATTAATGAATACATTTATATAATACATACAATAATGAAAATTTTGTATTCATAAATTGAAAAACCATTCTTCTTAAATTTTAATCAATCTTTTGAAATAGATTTTAGCAGCTATCTTAAACTAAAGAACCGACAAAAAAGATGCTTAGCAGAAGTTTTGACAATATGACAATCTAAGTTTGTCATTATGACCCATGATAACGCAGAGGTGAACTATAGATGGCATTATTGCCTAACTAAAATTTTGCATACACGTGGTAATTTTCCGGAAAATCGCCTTGAAAATTACGTCCTTCGTTTGCACTTCGATGATTATGCTCTTGAACGTTGTAAAATCGGAAATTGTCAGCTATATAAAATGTACCATCTCCTATATTCATCTTAACGATCTTTGGAATATGAAGCGCACTATTAAAACCAGGAAGTGAATCTGTTCGTTGAAGACGTGCAATAAAATGTTGATCGGCTATTCGTATAAAAAGGAGATCAAGAATTATAAGCTATTCCACGTTATGCATCCAGAAAGGTATTCGCATTTCGGGTACGGGGTCGATAATTCCAACGAAAGTAAAGTTACTTATCAGTTTTACAAAACACTGGTTTGGAAGAAGATCGTGAAATCCAATAGGTCCTAGTTTCGCAAACGAAAATTTTAATTTATAAAGTGTTTTTAAGCTGTTCATTTGACTTTTAATAATTTCTGATCGTCACTTGCCAAAAAACAAATTGTCAGAATCTGCAACTGATCGTTTCATTTGAATAAAAACTTTAAGAAATTATAGTCTTTTGTGAAAGATATAAAACATGCACTAACATAACATGCATACAATTGTTTAATAATTTATTAGATATCTAGATTTATAAAATTGACCAAAAACTGTTAAAGTATTATTTTATACTTATTATCGTCTCATAAAATTATCTTTTACTTCAAATTTAGTTCCAGTAAATGTTAATAACTATTCCGATTTATAAATTTAAATAAGTTTTATCTGAGCACTAAGGGAAGTTTTTCATGAACCTTTTTCAGACTTTGAGCATATCTTGATATACTCTTTTGTTAAGCGACATTATTTTTTTATAGATGACCTTCTACGAATACATAGAAAAAATAATTCCTGGAAAGAAGTATATCTTCACTGATCTTTGCTACATGCGTTATCTCTTATGGATTAGCAAATAAAAATGTCAGGTGATGGTGGAGATCGTCTACTACCTAAACAAAATTCTCATCCAGAAAATTATAAAAATTACACATTTATAATTTCAAGATACCTAATCTCAGCATTTTAAAAACTGTATCAAAATATTGGACTCAACTTTTTATGCCTGCATGGACTCATTTAAAATAAAGCTTCCTAGAGAAATCAATTTAATTATGAAGAACATTTATTTTTTTATTTCGGAAGGCTTTATTATTTATTATATTCTTAACCATATTCTTTTTCACATTAAAAAATATCGAATGGTTACATTTTATTCTACCTATGTCCGTTTACTTTTATGTTGAAAAAATGAAGGTAGAGGAGGGTATATTAAAAGTTACGTTTATGGAACTGGAAGTGAATTATTTCAGCAAAGTAAATAAAAGGAGTAATTTTTTTGCTAAGTTGCGTAAGTGTAAGCATATACCTAAAGAAAAAGTAATTTACCCAAATCTGATTCGTCGAATGATGACACTGGTTGGCTCGAAGAAGCTGCTCCACGTTGGGTTGAGCATTGGAGTATCATTAGCAAATTTAACCCTGTAAGAAGAAATAGCAATAAATAAATTTTTAATTCCTAATTTAATTATTTAATTTCATATATATTTTCAATTCCACAGGCTAGGAGAGCTCAGGTCATGCTAACTCTGATTCAATCGGGGATTTACAAGTTGAAATTTTGTCACAATCCCTTAGATGTGTATTTTTTCTTTAGATCGAATAGGCCTTCTTTTTTTTGACATATTACGAGACTGGTTGAATTCAAAACACACAATTCAAGAAATTCTTGATTATTTAAAAAAAATAGGCTTTACAATCGTTTTTAAAAAAATCTAGCTTCAGTTCCGAACAAGTTATCGCGTTTTAAAGTTATCAGTGATACTTCTTGCAAATCACAACAATAAATAATAAAAATATAAGAAATAGTTATTTGTCATTACTTCTAAAAGGGACAATTACCATTGTGTCGTTTTTGATTTTACTTTAAAAAATTCTGTAACAGCAATCAAATTTAAGTTTCAATTTATGAAACTAAACGCATTAATGTTAATAACACTACAAATTGGTTCAACAACATTAAATAACTGTTTGGTTTAAAGAAACAATTTTGCAATGCTTACCAATAGAATTTAAAAAAAGCACTAGAGTGAAAAACAAAAGATAAAGGATCCGCATTTTTTCAAAGTGTAGGAAAAGTTATTATCGCACGATTTTTAAACCAGGGGTAATAATGAATATTCTGATATCTCGTTTATATATATTGTGTTTTGGCCTTCCTTGGCAAAAATATTGGACAGCTTATTTATAACCTAACAGAAATTTATTTTTAAGTTAAAGGTGGAATAAAATCTCTTAAATTTACAGATTATTTGCTACAATACTTTTAAACAAATATTAAAACAAAGAATTGTTATTTTATCAAGAACAGTTTGTGATGTGGAATTACATCTGTTTCTGAATAAATTAAATAAATTAAAATTTTTAAAATGTGTATGGTTGCATGATAAGCATTAGAATTGTCATTTTTTTTAATCGTAAAAAATTACTAATTTTTTAAATGTTACTAAAGATGATAATTTTGCGTTTTATACATCATTAATTTGTCAGGCAATTTTATTGATTTCATTGATAAACGTAATAACCCGGTGGTGCAGAATGATAACAATGCTAATAATAATAAAACAAAATATTTTAATTTGATTGAATGAATGAATAAAATTAATAAATATAAAAATTGAGTCTTTCTTGGATAATAGTGCAACTATTTGGTAGAGAATTCAAATATTTCGTTAAAAAATTCATATTTTTTGTAGAAATATCATTTTTTAAACTTTTTGGATAAAAATTATTTTTCTTTGCTTGAGTATTCAACTATTTTGGTTTAAAAGATTGGGTAGTATCACTTTTTTAAAAACACATTTTTGTTTTAAAAGGTTATTTTTTTAGTTGAAAATTTATCTCTTCGCTTAGAATTTTATCAATTTTTAAGAAAATCATATTTTTTAATGATTATTCAACTGCTTGGTTAAAAGTTAGACTACACATTGTTCAAAAATTATTTTCCTCATTGAAGGCTTTATTGTTTGGTTGAAAATTTAACTGCTTCGTTAAAAAGACTTTCTTTGTGTAAACTTAATTTTTTAACTGAACATTTAATTTTATTATTTATTTAGGATTGATCTTTTTAAGTTGAAAATTTTCCTTTTTTAGCATAAAATAATGTTCTTGGTTTAATATTTTGTGTTTATTGGGTAAAAAATATATTTTGTCATATTTTGGTTAAGAAATTAAGTTTTTCAGAGAAAATACGTCTTTTGGCTTGAAAGTACATAATTTTAGATAAAATATTATTTGTCTAATTGTAAAATCTTTGTTTGTAGAAAAATCGTCTTTTTGGTTTTAAAATTCTTTATTTTTGTATAAGTTTCATTTTTTTTAAATTGAAATATAAACTACAACACTAATTTGTTGAAAATTGCTCTTTTTATGTTTGAAATAAATGTATTGTGTTTCAAAATTAAGTATATCCTTGACCAGTAATATTTTATAACAGAAGACACATTTTTTGTTAACAATTATTTAAAAAATTAAATAATATTTTTGAATATTTGAAAAAAATATTTGTAAATTTTTTTTTCAACACTTTTTTTTTTAAATTTTCGTGAGAAATTGAAACTTATAATACAAAAATGTACAATAAAATACAAAAAATGAATTAAATTTGTCAGAATAATAGAAAAAAGTTCTACTTTACTGTAATTACGGTTGTACTGTATTTTATTTATTTGTAGATTTCTGTTAAAACGGCTTTTAACTTTTAATTGTTTGTACTTTTTTGTAAATACTTTCCCACCGGGGTGAATTATGTATAAATATAAATTTTTGGTAATTGAAAAGTTTCCAAGTATTTTTTAAACTAATTTTTACTTCTTCAAACAATTTTTGTTACATATTGTTGAAGTTTTTTTTGGAAAACTTCACATCTGGTGTCAAGAGTTCTTTTATCTTTGTTTTGTATCTAGAGGCTATGGGTCAGTTTAGAAGGTATAACAAAATTTTCTTTCCGCCCAAGTGTAATAAAGTAATTTAAAGGGCCTTCTAACAGAGAGTGCAGTTAACACGATGCTGTCTGAAAAGGAACTATCATGAATCTGTAGTAGAAATTTATGATCCTCGTCTTAATTTGTCTCAACTTGTGTACTCGCGTAAAGTTGTATATGTCAGGTCAGTTTTTGGAAACATACCTTTGCCTCAGAACCTTCGGGGGTCAGTTGGTTGGTAACGCTGCCAGAGTACACATCGGAAAAAGTTGTTGACATGTAATTGACCTTTTTCTACTTTTTGTAATTCTTTTCTTTATCATTAAATACATTTTTATCATACATCATCTACCTCTGTTCATTTCTTGACATAATCTCAACAGGTTATGGGCCCAGAACCGCAAAGTGCGTGATAAGTTCGTGATCTGATAAAGAAGTGTGTGCCGTGTGAAATACAGTGACTTGTGTTGTGCAAAAAATTATACCAAAATGGAATCAAGCAGTGTGAAAGTTGAGAGGCTGCGTGGCAAAGAAAATTGGCTCCAGTGGCGTTTTGTTATACGTACACTTCTTGAGGAAGATGACGACGTTATCAGTGTATGTGAAGGAACGTTGAATCATCCAGGAGCGACAGGCAAGGACGACGAATTAAAGAAGTTCTAGAAGGCAGATAAAACTGCATGTAAGATGATTGTCACGGCAGTAGATAAAAAACCTTTAGACTTACTCTTGAGTTCCACAACAGCACACGACATGTGAAAAAAGTTGAGCGCGATTTATGATATGCAATCGGATAAAAATTTAAGTATGGTCCAGAAGCAGTTCTGCGACTTTCAATGGAAATAATCTGCAAGTATTGCACACAACTTGTCAAAACTAGAGCAGCTGGCAGTAAAAATGAAGACTCTCGGTAGTGAAGTGAGTGAGAAAATGTTGATAATGAGAATCTGTACAACTCTACCGAAGAAATTCAATCATTTTCACAGTGCATGGGATTCTGTGGATGAATGGAAGAAAAGTCTAGAAAGCCTGACGACACGATTGATGACAGAAGAGTCAAGATGGAAAGAAGAGGACAACGTTGAACAGTCATCGGTGAAGAAAAATTGTTTTCGGTGTTTCATATGCAAGGGTAAGGGCCACACGAGTAAGAATTGTAAAAGCCAGAAAGATAACAGCGCAAACAATTGGCGAGTGAAGAATGAGCAAGAGAACAGCAGCAGAGTAGCAGGAGAGAAAATCGCTTTGCTGGGAAATACGACGCAAGTGAACAACGACGACGTCTGGGTGATTGACTCCGGTGCGACGGAACATATAAGCAAACGGCGAGAATGGTTCAGCAATTATAGAGAATTCAGCGAAATGGTGCAGGTAGAAATCGCCGACCGAACCTTCTTGGATGCGCTGGGTGAAGGTAACATAGAAATTGAATTTTTTCTAAACGGAGAAAAATTAGTTGCGACAATGCATGATGTTTTGTATGTACCCCAGATGAGAAATAATTTGTTTTCGGTTAAATATGCAGCAAAAAAGGGCATTGATCATAATGTTTGTAATTACGGTAAAGAAGTGTTGTTTTTACGAAAAGGAAAAATAATTGCGAAAGGATCGGATGTCGGTAACTTATATAAATTAGATATACGGGTTATAGAACCGTCGAGTTGTAACATTAGTAGCAAAGTAGAATCAAACGCTGATACGCTGCAGTTATGGCATGAACGGCTTTGTCACTAAAATGTTAGGCACGTTAAAGAGTTTCTTAAAGGCAATAACATTAAAGTTACAGATTACAGTGATTTTGTTTGTGACGGATGCGTGTACGGTAAACATCATCGATCAAGTTTTCATAATAAAATTGAGCGTGCGACAAGACCTCGCGAAATTATCTACACAGATGTATGCGGACCGATGGAGGTAGAATCATTAGCAAAGAAATTTTATTATCTCATTTTTAAAGATGATTTTCAAAGTTCACTAAAATTTACTTCTTACGACATAAATCAGAAGTGATTGATAAATTAAAAATTTTCTGTTCGGAAGTTCAAAATCAGTTTGATTTTAAAATTAAAGAATTGCATAGCGATGGCGGTAAAGAATTCGTTAATAAAGCAGTCGAGAACTTTCTAAATGAAAAGGGAATTAGACAGACAATTAACGTTCCGTATACTCCAGAACAAAACGGTGTCGCCGAAAGAGAAAATAGAACGATTGTAGAAGCTGGCCGTTCGATGTTGCATTCAAAAGATAATATACCTTTGTACTTGTGGGCCGAGGCCATGAATACTGCAGTGTGCGTGATCAATCAGACGGGACCGACAAAACAAAATAATAAAACGCCGTATGAGTTGTGGTACGGGAAATCGACAGGAATCAAAAATTTCAAAGTTTTTGGGACGGAATGCTTTGTGCACATACCTGCGGAGAAGAGAAGAAAGTTAGACAAAAAGGCGCGCAAACGTTATTTAGTGGGTTATGTAGATGATGCAAAAGGCTACCGTGTGTATTTACCTGATGTTAGAGATGTAATAATAACCCGTGATGTAAAGTTTAAGCCGGAAGAGACGTGCATGTAAACTGTAGAGTTGAGCGCAAACCAAATAGTGATCATGAGTATGAAAATCAGTCTCAATCTAACAATAATGTTGATGTAAGAGCGTCGCGTGACTAAATTTTATGGTTGTCCAGTTGTGCACATAGCGAGAAGAGTACCCTTGAATTATAACGATGCAGTAATATCTAACGAGAAAGAACTATGGCTACAAACTATGCGTGATAAAATGAAGTCGCAACATGAGAATAAACCTTGGATTTTAATAGAAAAACTGAAAGATTGCAAAATAATTAGTAGCGGGTGGGTTTATGCAACTAAGTCAAACCCTGATAATTCTATTCGGTACAAAGCGCGACTTGTTATAAAAGGATGTTCACAAAGAAGGGGTATAGATTATAATGAAACTTTTAGTCCTGTTGCTCG
>JAAAKG020064092.1:0-17678 GCA_010014905.2 Druon quercuslanigerum | reverse complement strand
GCAACGCTTCGCCAATTTTGAAGAAGTCGAAAAATGGCTCGTCGAATGGTTTGCCTCGAAAGAGAAAAAGTTTTTTTAGGATGGTATCCATGATTTGCCTGAAAGATGGGCAAAATGTGTAGAATCCAATCGTCAATACTTTGAATAAAAAATTTTTCCCTTCCCTTGAGGATTAAGTGTTTTCTTTATTGAAAAACCCAGAAAACTTCAACTAACACCCCTGGTATATAGCAGTTAAGGCTGCACAGTAGACGTTTGTGGTTGTTCACTAGAGTTATGTACTTCCGGCTGTGCAGTAGATTTATGTGGCATATTTCGTTGGACACTTAAGTTATTAATTCAGGCTGCGCAGTATACTTTTATGACATTTGTGATTGCACACCCGGCTGCGCAGTAGACTTATGTGGAATTGGTGGTTGCACACTAGAGTTATGTTTCACTTTTGGATACGCAATCGAGTTCATTCGCATTTTTGACTGCGCAGTAGACTACTGTTGACTCCGCAGTAAGCTTCTGTGGCATTTTTAGTTGCGCGCATAATGCCACATAAGTTTACTGCGCAGCAGGAAGTAAACTAAACTTAAGTTCGTATCCACGAATGCCACAAAAGTCTACTGCACAGCCAGCGTGCTCTGTAACTCGAGTGCGCAACTTAAGATACCACATATTTCTACTAAGCAGTCGAAAGTGGGAAATAAATCTGCGACAGAGCAACTAATGCCACATAGGTCTACTATTATGTCGCATGTGGCCGGAAATGCGAAATAATTCTAGTACGAAACCCCTAATGCAACAGAAATTTAGTGCGCAACTACAAATGGCACAAAACCTTCAGCACATTTGGAAGCGGACAAAAAGTGTAACATTTCAGAAAAAAACTAGCTTTACTATAGCAGAAGATACAAAGATAATAACCTATTATGATATAATATAATATAATATAAAGATATAAAGATAGAAAATTGTTTAAACAAATTTTTTTGTCAAATTTCAATCATTATTCACTTATTATATTATTATTAAATTGTTATTATAATAAATTGTTTAAACAATTAGGTTCATGAACTTAAATTAATTATTACCTGACTACAATTAAAAATTAGACAAAAGTGGCAAATTTTAGAAAAAATTGCAACTTTCTAGGATTTTTCTGAGAGGATATTCTGAATGAAAAGTTGACATATTCGGAAAACCCAGAGGCTTTCTAACTCTCTCTTACGAGAAAATTGCTATAAACACTTATAAATTGTGTAAAGAATTTATTCAAACTTATAATTATCAATAGAAAGTCAAACTCAATTTTTCACTTATGAAATACTTTTGGGACCCTATAAAACAGACTTATGGGGTTCATGTTTCGAAAAAAATTTTTTATTCGTATTCTATGACTAATTGTGAAAAGAAATTTGAAATATTAAGTCGATTCACTTATTCTTGCTGATTCTGCACAGAAAATTGCTGGTGTTAAATTTGTTGCAGCTCAATTTTCATTGGTCTCACATTGAAAATTTTCCATGTCATATTTATTCCTACGAACGTAGTTGCACATCTGGGCATCTGGGGGAAATTATCATTTTGAGACTAAATTTTGGCTCATTTGGAGAGTTATAGAGTGCTGAGCCGCGCTGTCACCCACCAGAACACCTGTCAAAGTAATTATCCGATTTGCGATATTGGACTAAATAATTGTTAATAAGCAAACTAATTGAAATAATGTTAAACTAATTATCAACTTTCTTTCATTTAACAGTTGGTACTAGTCACTTAGAATAAAACTATAACTTCCTAATGCAACTTCCAAATCTTAGGTTAGTCATGGCCGTCGACATTTAAACTAAAGCCGGGATGTATAGAAAAAGTCATTACCGTCTACATATACAATTAGGTATTTTCTCTGTAAGCACTAGCTAACTTCACTTTGTTGAATGCATACAATCAGCCTCATGCCACTTTTCTGGAAGCCTGTAGAAAATATTTGTCACAAGAGTTGATGGAAACCGTGTGGCGGCGCCACCTATGCAGTTGGCTACATGCAATCTAAAGGAAATTTCTTCGAACCCCCAGGCATCAATTTCGATGCAGAAGGTTACGACTTCATTTTTACATCCCGCCTTTGCCGGTTTGAATGTCATGTCGGTTTTGACTAACCTAAGATTTGGAAATTATACTACACCAAGTACAATTTTTTATTTCAAGACACTAAGACTCACTGGTAAATAGGAGGAAATTAAAAGTATGGTAATTATTGTTATAACTTACCTGCTTATCAAAATCTATTTCACCCACATAATGCCCGCCAAATCATCTCGACTGGTGACTGACAGTTTGAAGACAACACTTCACGTTGCTCTAAATGAGAAAAATACAGTTTCAAAATGATGAATTTCCCCTAGATTCTCATCATGAATTTGTGTGGCTCAAATTTGTTGCAACTCTATTGAACATCGATTTTGGTGTACTTTCGAGAATCGGCGATTTTCTGTGTGCATGAAATTACAAATACGTCTGTTTTTCTTATGGAAAATATGTGTTAAACTTCATGGGGCTTGCGAAACCTCTTAATATCATTTTTAAAAGCATTTCTTTTATGCTGATTCGAACAAATTGTGGGGCCATATGCATGGAAATTAAAAACAAAATTTTGACCTCCTTACTGAATCATAACTTTTACTATACATTCTCCACCATTGAAAAATGCCCAAAAACTTAAAAACTGGATATTTTTAAGAAAGCCTTTTAATTTTCCAAAGCTATACTAATCTGTAAAAGAATGAAAAATTGTTGAATGAAAAATAAAACCATGCCTTAAAATTAATTTTTGCAGTGGAACGTTTCCCGCGCGCTGTGGCGCGCGTGTTTTGCAAGTGCCAATGTAAAAAAAAAGTAGCAAAAATTATTAAATTTTCAGATCATTGTCGAACAATAGGATACAGAAGCTTGAAGCGAATTCTTTGCAAAAGACTCAGTACGTCCAAACTCTGGATTTCCGTGGTAATCCTATACGAGAAATTCACGAAAAGGCTTTTCAGAATTTGTCCAGGCTTCGAAAACTGTAAGCATGTGACATTCGACATCGAGAGTTCAAAATAAACTTGACTTATTACTCTAATTTTTTAGGATTCTTTCCAACGTAAAGGAATTGGTGGAATTCCCTGTCTTAAATGAGACAGGTGCCTTGGAAGTGCTGAGACTCGATCGAGCCCACCTTAGAAGAGTTCCCGAGGACCTTTGCCAAAAGTGCCCGAAACTCAAAAGTTTGTAAGTTTGCAAGCCATTTTTCATTCAAATTTAAAATATTCGTTGTTGAAGATTAACTTTTTCTAATGTAGATTTCTAGAATTAAAATTTTAAATAAGTGTAAATCACTGAAAAAAATCGAACAATTCAAGCTTCGAAATTGAAATAGTTTCCATTTAACAGTGTTAGAAGTTTTAAAAGGTTTGATTTACCTTTACGAACCGATTGAAATAGGATAGAATCATTTAAACGTTACGCCGGCTGAGAAAATTAAAATCTGGCACATTCTGCCCGAAGAGAATACTAGACATAATTTAAACCTACATTTTTTCAATCGGCCTTTTTATGTATATATTTGATATCTTACCCCAAATAAAACTAAAGGTTCCTCAACTCAATATTTACAATCGTTCCTCGTATCTTTAAGATTTTAAAATAAGAAATACAAAATTTCAAATAAAAAAAGCTTAAGTGTTAGGTTTGAACAATATCAAAAATAAATTATCAAGATTAAAAGTTCATTATAATTTAAAATCGCACAGAATTAAACAAAAATAAAGTATAAGGTATTTAAAACCATTGATACATTCGAAAATTCGAACAGTCCCGTATTTTTAACGTTTAAAAACTTAATACATTCCAAATTTAAATATCAGATTTAAATATGGGACTATGTTTCATATAAATTAATTAATATTAATTAATTAAATAAAATAAATAAATTAAAATAATTAAAATAATTAAATCAATTAATTAAATTAATAAAGTTCTCTGCCGGTAAACTATTACCTAACGTAATTGTACATTATTACATCTTCATTAAATTCTTTTTTACATTTTTATTGTTATTGTACATAACGTTATTTATGCGACCAGTCACAGGGCTACTTTAAACATTATTTCTAAAAACAGCCGGAAAGGTGTTCTTTCCCGCTGCAACAAGATGTTGGAAAGGGAAAGGGTTATGGCGACCATTATTTATGTGATCGGTCGAAGAGGTTCATTTTCGCCCCTCCACGTCACCTTGAAAAGGTGAAGGGGTTAGTCCAAAATTATTTATCTGACCGTTTAAACGGGTGCCTTCCCGCTGCCACACGACGTTGGAAAGGGGAAGGGGTTTGGCCTAATTATTTTTTTGACCGATCAAAGGAGTGCCTTCCTGCCCCCGCGAGACATTGGAAGGGGGAAGGGGTTTGACCAAAATTATTTCTGTAGCCTGTCAAAGGGGTGCATTTCCAACCCCCACGAGACCTTGGAAAGGTAAAGGGTTTTAACCAAAAATATTTCTGTGACCGGTAAAAGGGGCACCATGCCGCCTTCACGATACGGTGTAAAATGAAAAAAGTTAAACCTACATTATTTCTGTGACCGGTCGAAGGGGTTCCTTTCCGCCGCCAGGATACTCTATAAAGGTGAAAGGGCTTGACCAACATTATTTCTGTGACTGGTTAAACAGGCGCATTTTCGCCCCTTAACGCGACCTTGGAAAGGTGAAGGGATTTTGTCCAAAATTATTTCTCTGACCATTTAAAGGGCCTCCCCCAAGACTTAGGAAACTGAAAGGGATTTGACCAACCTTATTTCTATGACCGGTCAAAGTAGTGCCTTCCCGCCTGCACGAAAATTTGAAAAGGGGTTAAGGGGTTTGACCAACAACATTTCTATGACCGGTCAAAGTAGTGACTTCCCGCCTTCACGAGAAGTTGCAAAGGGGTAGCGGACCAACAATATTTCTTTAACGGTTCAAGGTGGTGCCTTCCCACCCAAACGAGACGTTAACGTAACGGGTTTGATCAACATTATTTATCAGAACGCTTAAAGTAGTGCCTTCACGTCTTCACGAGTAGCTCGAAAGGGATAAGGAATTATTCAACATTATAATATTTTCGTGAGACATTGGAAAGGCGTACGGGGTTAATCCCGTATAACAAAATACCTCTTAAAACACTTAATCTTACTCTGAGATACTTCACAGACCCCTCGGTATGTTAAAAATGTTTTTTTTTGCCTTTACCGGCAGAACAATTTATTGCAAAAAAAACTTTACGTTATTTGTCTTCAAATATCGAATTAAAGTTTTTTATAGAAAAGTTTAGAAATTCCCGCTAAAAAGTTTTAACGATTGGAAAAATATTTATTTGTAATTATTATTAGTATACCATTAAGCCAAATCCCTTTCGGGGTTAATGTGGCCCACTCGGTTCTCGCCTCGTTACACTGTCAAGGATCAAGGAATTCTTGTGGGAAAAGTGAGAGAGAGATAAGTGTGAGAGGCGGGTAATAGAAGAAGAGGAGGGGGGGGATAGATTTTTATATTACTCTGGAATTCTTATGCTGCTTATTTAAACAACGCATTTGTTCCACAAAACGGCTCCCACTTAGGTCACTGATCAATCTCTCTAGCTATTGTAAACTTTTTTAATGCTTTAAATTGGAAAAATGGGACACTTTAAACCGTTTAGTCGGTTCAATTTTTTTCATCTGTAACGCAAAAAATCGAGGTTGCTCAATTTCTCCCGCTTTTAGGTTCTAATTTAAATTAATTTTTCTATTTTTTAATCTTGAAACGTTTCAAATATATCAGTTCAAGTTTCTCACCTACGAATGTTTCTAAGTTTCACATAAACCATTTTCAGTTTAGAATCTTGAAATTAAAATTCCTTAATTTTAAATCTTGCTTGCAACTATAATAAAGAAAATAAGTTATAATAAGTAATAAGGAGACTTTGATCTCTATCCTTTCAGAGACATGAAATCTAATCGCCTGACTGCCATACCAAACTTAAAAAGCTGCCATGACCTCCGGGTTTTGTAAGTATGTGAGATATATTTTTTATTTTATTTTCATCTTTATTTCTTCAAAAATCTCACCAATTTAAGCACATTCTTCGAATATAGAAACTCGCAAAAATTATTTTTACAACCAAATTTATTATTACAGAGATCTAACAAGCAACATGATATCCTCTTTATCAGGAAAACCTTTCGAAGGACTAGGTGGTCTCCACGATTTGCTCTTATCGAATAACAATATACAAAGTATTCCACAAGACGCTTTCTGGGGCTTGTCTCGACTGCAAGTTTTGTAAGTTTTTAAATTTAAAGAACAGAAAATAAATGTTATCCTCTTCATTTTGTTGATATATTTTTATTTCCTTTCTTCAGAGACCTAGAGAGCAATCTCATCGAGTTTATTCACCAGGATGCGTTTAAGGAAATAAGAAATTTAGAAGATTTGTGAGTTTCTTTTATTTTCAAATGTGTGACGTCTTATCCGAAAAATCCAATTTATAACTGAATTTCACTTTTGCAGAAATCTGGGAAACAATATATTTCCAACATTGCCAATTACAGGTCTCTCAGGACTGTTGCATTTAAAAACCTTCAATAATCCAGCCTTAAGGGAATTTCCAGCTGCGGAAAAATTCCCCAGAGTAAAGACTATGATTTTGTCCTACGCCTATCATTGTTGTTCATTTTTATCCTTGGATTTGGAAGAAAGTGTAACTAAAGTCCCAGTTGAAGAATCAGTTTTGTTTCCCACTGACAATGAATTTGACATCGGTCTTTGGAACTCCAGTTTATCTGATGTTTGGCCACAACTCCGTAAGTCATTTTAGAATTAGCAACAATAAATTATAACTGCTTATTATGAATGCTTAATAAAAAATGTACAATAACCTATCTCGAAACAATGAATGTGCTTTTCTTTTTTCTTGTGCCCTTTTTTGATTTATAGTCCTAGATACTCATTAACTAAATTTTACATCTAAACTAAGAATGCTTGCCTTCACTTCTAAACACTTAAATGCTGCAAAGAACCTACTACTAAAAATAGAAACTTATACTCTGAGACTTCCACATACTCAGATTCAAAGAGAAGACATTCCTTGTTTTGTTTTTCTGAGTGAAGATATGATGTTCATCTAACTTACAAATCATTTTTAAAACGACCGAGATTTTGCAGCACTGAAGTGATACAATTTTTTAGATAACTTGAGCAGCAAATTTGGAAATCAAATAAATGAACTTCTGGATAACTTTGGTTCAGATTTTACATACCCTGGAAACTTGCCATCCTACGTTGATGATTACTTCGAGGAAAATGATGGAAGAACAACCCTATCAGGCCAACCCTCAAACTCTCGTATACAATGTTTACCCCAACCTGGTTTGTATCCTTTTTTTGTAAGTCCAACCAATATAAATTCGCTTTCCTAATACCATTTATTTTCTAGGTCCTTTTCTACCCTGTGAAGATTTGTTCGACTGGTGGACTTTAAGATGTGGTGTCTGGATTGTTTTTCTTCTCGCTATGCTTGGAAACGGAACAGTTGTCTTCGTGTTAATATTTTCAAGGAGCAAGATGGATGTTCCCAGATTCTTGGTCTGTAACTTAGCAGCCGCTGATTTCTTCATGGGAATCTACCTTGGTCTACTGGCTGTCGTTGACGCCTCAACACTAGGAGAATTTAGGAAATACGCCATTCCCTGGCAGATGTCTGCAGGTTGCCAACTCGCAGGATTCTTAGGAGTCCTCAGTTCAGAATTAAGTGTCTACACCCTGGCAGTGATAACCCTTGAGAGGAACTACGCAATTACCCATGCAATGCATCTAAACAAACGTCTTTCTTTAAAGCATGCAGGTTACATAATGACAATTGGTTGGGGGTTTGCCCTTTCGATGGCAACTCTCCCTTTGCTGGGCATATCCGACTACCGAAAATTCGCTATATGCCTTCCATTTGAAACAACTGGAACTGTATCTCTCAGTTACGTTGTATTCCTGATGCTGATTAACGGAGTCGCCTTCCTGATCCTGATGGGCTGTTACCTGAAAATGTATTGTGCAATTCGCGGTTCCCAGGCTTGGAACTCGAACGACTCGAGGATAGCGAAGAGAATGGCTCTTCTGGTTTTTACAGACTTTCTTTGCTGGTCCCCAATCGCATTTTTCTCTCTCACGGCAGCCTTCGGGCTCCAGCTTGTCTCACTGGAACAGGCCAAGGTCTTTGCTGTTTTCGTACTCCCACTCAATTCCTGCTGCAATCCCTTCCTCTATGCTATTCTCACCAAACAGTTTAAGAAGGATTGCGTGCTGATCTGCAAGGCTATTGAGGAGTCGAGAGTCACGAGGGGAATTGGGAGGTGTAGACACAGCTCGAATTTCAGCAATCGTCAGACTCCAGCTAATACTAATAGCCTTGTGGATAGATCTTCTAGAGAAAACCAACCGCAGTGTGCTTGCAACGCTAGGCTTTTGGATAATACACAATGTACAACCAGATGGTGGGGCGCAAAGCTTTTATTCCCCTGTGCTAGGGATCAGAGACCACGACATGTTCGAAGTGATCAGTATGCTTATCAGATTGCAGAGATTCAGCAGAAGCAACATAAGAGAGCTTGTTCGGTTTCTTCGAGCGAGAACTTCTCATCTTCAAGATCTGATTCGTGGAGGCAGGCTCATCACTGCGGGATTCCTCTCAGGTGAGATTTTTTATTTTCAAAGTGATGGGATTTGAAAACGTCATTAGTAACGTGCGATAACAATCTTCTTAGGAACGATGTCTAACAAACTTCTTTGAAATCGTCAGTAAAATGTAGATAGCAACGGACGCCAACTAACTTCTTAACAGGGGAACTTTACGAACTTCTTAGCGAAGAAAATTAACAAACTTCTTAGCAACGGAACTTAAAAAACTGCATAGGAACCATCCATATCAAACTTCAAAGAATAACCCGCAACAAAGACCGTCATGACAACTTCTAACAATTTGACTTAGGTACGGTCCTAAAACGCAACCCTAGTAACAGATCTTTGCACAGCTTGTAGAAACAGAACTTAAAAGCATACCAAACTCCAATCGATTTTTAATTATGGACACTATTAGCTCGCTTAGCAATCACAAATAACAACAGCCCTTTAACTTATTAGAACGAAATTCCTAGTGACGACTTCTAAGAACATTTCTAGAAACTATCCATTACAAAATTGTTGTTAACGAACCTTAGAAATATTTCAAGCAATCCAATCCATTATGGTCCTCAGCAAGAGATACTAACAACCTCCCTAACAACAACCTTATCAATTTCCATAGCAATCATCGATAACAGCTTCTCAAAGAAAGGCTTCTAAACAAATTCTCGGAATCACGTCCAAGACAACATAACTAGAAAAGGCTCGAACATCACTGAATTCAATCGTCCTAAGCAACGAACAGTGACATCTTTTCTAGTAAACAAAATTTTTTCGAACAACCAACCAATAACTTTATGACCAATTGTCCTTCACAATCTCTCTGGTAAAGCCTAATAACAGATCATACAAATTGCAACCATCTTACGGAGGATTCGCATAGTACGGAACGTTTTTTTATCATTAATCCCCCCCCCCCCGATACGACCCCTTATGTAATATTTTTTATATAGAATAAGTTTATAACAATTTACATGGGCGTAACAAAAATAGACCCCCTCGCCGCTTTTTTAATGCGTAATATGTGAACGTTCCCTTAACAAGTGTTCTTAGAAATTATCAGTAACAACTTTCATTGTCACTAAAAAACTCTCGCACGTACTTTCTGGAAATCTTTATAGAACATTTCCGTAAATACCATTCCCAGAAGTAGAAGCTAATAATTTGCAGTAACCAAAAAACAATTATAAAAAAGGTATGGTTACTAAGGTACTAAAAGAATTTTAGTAGAAGTATATAAGTCATTTAGAAGAATTGGGATTTTTTTATTCCCTTTGTTTAAATTCTTTAGTTGGTTAATTACTATCAAATTCTTATCAAGAGCATATCACAGTCTCCCTAAGAATCTTTTTCAAACTCACCAATAACTACTTCCATAACAAGGTATATTAAACTTATCTCTAGCAACTAGCAATGATGAATTAGGATCTCCTAAACAATTGTCTATAGAAATTGATACTAACCACTTCCCTATAACGACTAACAAACTCACGAAAAAACTTGTTTAGAAATATAGAACATAACTTACTTAGTGATTTAGTTTATCCTCCTTTCTTGAATGATCTATAATTTAATCCTTAATAACCAACGCCTAAATGGGGTACTAAAAACCCCTCTTAATAAGTTCATTATTTTTAGTAACCACCAGTTAGAACCTCTTCAGCCAAAAAATCTTGCGATTTCTTAAAAGAACTCCTAAAAACAATTTTGAGAAACCCTCTATGACAATATGCTTAATAATGGATCCTACATATCTCCCTGACAACATCATTTAACAAACACCTGGTAACAACATCAAGAACTTTCTTATCATATCCAAGATAAAACATGCAATGGAGACGAAACAAGGAAGCCCTATTAAATACTCAAGGAGGTCCTACAATAAATTTTACGTTTTACACATCTTGATATTCCGAAGAAACCCATACGACCTATTTGATATATTATAATGTATATACTTTCTTCGTAATATCAATACTTTCGCTCTCCCTATTCATAGAATAACCATAGTATATTACCGTACAACATTGACGATATTCTTTCCTACATAATAATAGAAACTCTGTCTAACAGCATGTCCACTAAGATCGGCACTTTCTATCGTAATTTCTCTCGTAGCGCCCCGTAACAATTTTTCTACCAATTCTAAGTAACAAACTCCTTTAGACCCACAAATCCTGCCCATATGTCGATTTAGCCTTTTCTAGAATTCCCTCCCTAAATCGCATAATCTAACTCATCAATCACAGATTTTTACTAATAAGCTCATTATCTTTTCCTATCCAGGCTACTGGATCCAAAGAGACGAGCATCATCTTGGCTGATCACAAGGAAGCCCTCCCAGGATTCTAATCTTAGTTCCTCTCGGAATGATTCTTCCGGATCTGGAACAACAGCCAGTACCAGCACCTGGAGAATGTCTAGATCTAGTGCCTCCCTTGAAATAAATTCGAGAACGGCCCCAAGACCCCCTAGACCCAAACCCAGACTGACGAGGCAACTCGCTATCCAGGAGCCAGATCCACCTGGTTCTCCCGGAAGACTTGCTGTCAGACTTCTTGCCACTATTCCCTCCGCAGCTGAAATGAGCGAACAACAAGACGAAGAAAATGCCCTCCCAGCCGAGAAAACAGAATCCTAAATCTTTAGTTTCACATCAGTGAAGAACTCTAAGACTGCTGCTGTTGGAATCGAAAATACGCGAGTGCTCAACAGTGTTCCTATTGCTAATTTTAGAGGAAGGATTGATATTTATCTGAAAGGTCGAGGTGATCTTAGGAAATTGAAATCTAATTTATTATGATGTTCCATAAACGTTTTTTCGGCTGAATTTCTACGCTAGAAGCAAATCTTTAGCCGGAAGTCTAGATTTAAGCCAACAGTTTTATAATCCTTGAAAAGAAGCTTCCAAACGCTGTTTCCTAATCTTGAAAATTCGTAATTCGATATAAAGTACTCTAGTAAATTAAGTCAAATTCGTAAAAGGGGTTACTCACTGATGAATTTAAATGTAAACTTAATTTTAAATTATTTTTAATTCTATGCATTTGTCTTAGATTTACCTTTGAATTATTTCATATTCTCTTGATTTATTTTAATTATCTTGAATTCTTTGACTTCTCCTAAATTATCTTGAAGTCCTTCAATTCCCTTGAATTCCTTGAAATCTTACATTCTTGAATCCTCTGGAATTCTCTGGAATTTGTGAATTCTTGCATCCTCTTGAATTTTCTAGAACTCCAGAATTCTCTTGATCTCTAGAATTCTCTTGATCTCTAGAATTCTCTTGAACTCTAGAATTAGTCAATTCTGCTAAATTTTGTAATGCTTCAATTCTTTTTAATTCCCTTAAATTCTTTTGATTCTTGTGAATTTTTGAATTCTTTGAATTACCTGGAATTTTTTCCCTTGAATTTTTTAATTCTTTCGAATTCACCGAATTCTCTTAAATTTGATGAATTGTTTTGAATTCTTTTGAAAATTTAAATTTTCGAATTTTGATATATTTTAACGGTTCTAGTAGTTAACCCCTCGAGTTCGTACAAACGCTTTTAGGCATTGATCTGAAGTTAGCAGGTGCTATATTTTTCAAGTTTTACATTTTTGTATAAGCGAGCTAACCATCCACGTCCAAATGCAAATAATCCTTCTTTTTAGAAATAACGATAAGAATGGAATATTTTTCGAAGGACCGATGCAATTTCCTTACATATGGGAATAAATAAGGTACCAAAGACCATAAACAAATGAATCGTTTTTAAAATTACAACGAAATGCTGATGCAGTATTCAGTTTACACTGCCTCTCTATTTTTAAACTATTTTTTTATTTTCAAAATATCAAGAATTTTTCTACATACTCATTTTTTGACAAGTTTTTGACACTTTTTTATTTTCAGGTGTGTTTGGAGTAAATTCTCCTCGAGCATATCCTGTCTTACTTTGCATTTATAAATCTAACTTAAGTCATTAGAGTAAGAATTGTAATATAATTATATTTATATCATCATACTAATTTATGAGAAATCTGTGACTAGCCCACCTCCTTTATAATTCACAATAAATTATTTTTCGGTCCTAATATGTCACTAATAATTTACATAAGAGTGTAAATAAGGAGGAAGGATCTTAGTATTTTTGAATGACAAGACTGAAAATTGTGACACTTTAGATTGAATCATCATTCCAAAATGAATTTCAACCCGAATTTGAGAATTTTCCTAAAATATTTATATTCTATGGTTAAAAAATTTGGAGGTGGATTACTTCCAGATAAAAGGAAACGATGCTCTCTTTATTAATATAATTTCAGTAAAATTTGATATTTATTTTACACTTAGTCAACGAAAAATACGTAATATTTTAATTGTAATAATAAGAGGCTGTTATTTTAAATTTATTACAGATTAATTTTTCATGTTCATTAGTTAATTAGCGAATCAGTTGCATTGTATTTATCACTTGATTTTTAAATATTTAGGAAATTATTATATAAAATTTGACTTTTGTAAATATTTGAGATTCGCTATTTTTACGTGCCTTGTATTTAAGTTTATAAAAATATTTTTTAGCGTCAATATGCGCTTATTATTTTACCTTAATCAAAAACCTTCTGATTAATATAAAATTTAATCCATAAAATTTATTATGAATGAAGATTATCATAAAGAACGAGAATTAAAAACAGTTATCTGAATTATCTAAATATATAAATACTTGTCTGTATATCAAATAAACTAAGTCTCAGAATGAAAAGTGCAAAAGAGTCTTAACCGATTTAAAATTATTATTGTATATAGAGTATGTAGAATAAGAAAGTTTATTCAAATATAAAAACTTTTCAAGTACTACTTTTCATGGCGTTAATGTATAAATTAGACAATATGCTGTACACTATTATATGTGGATGCACAGTAGGGTGGTACAATTTTTTTTCCTTCCAATGTTCATGTATATCGCCGCCATATTTGTTCTAGTCCACACAAAAAATGCGATTTTTAAAATAAAGTTATATTTTCCGTAAGAAAAAATTCGTTTTTGTAAATTTTATTCAGAATCGTGCATTTTTGGTGAATCGAATTGAAATGGAACATTTTTGTTCTGTTTTTAAGCAGGTTTTTTGTGAGTTTTTGGCGCTAATTAAGATTTTTTTCTATTTCTAAATACCAATTATTGCTAATAAATAAAATACTACTTTCAACTTATATTCCGGTATTTACATAAATTATTTCATCAATTTATTATCGTTTTTAGCCATTTTCTCTTAGATTACAGTTAGAAAATAGCGTTTTTTTACTCATTTTTAAAATTATTCTCAAATTTTACAGTTTGGTCGAGGCAATAATTAAATAAATTTAACAAAAATAACTTTTTCAAACAATTATAATATATTATTTTCAATAATATTATCTTGAAATAATGGTAGAAAGTTGCTTTTTTTTAAATTGTATACATTTGGTCTACTTTTCAATTACAGTCAGGTAATCATTAATTCAAGTTAAATCTGTTATAATTGCTTAAATTATTTATAATTATTTTTTATAAAATTTTGTTCAAATAAGTTTAGAAAGTGGCGTGTTTTTCTAAAATTTTCCATTATTTGTCAACGTTTTACAAACAGTGTAGCAACACTTAATGCACTTTAACAAAAAGACTGTTTTACAAAAAATAATTATTGCTCATGACTATCTTTTCCTATAATAATGCTAGAAAGTTGCTGGTTTTCCTGAAATTTATAGCTTTTATTTAACTTTTAAGTAACAAACAAATAATAAATATTAATATTAATTTAAACAAAAACATTTTCAGTCACTACTTTAAGGAAAATTAATATTTAATATGATCCTCATAAAAAATTTGAAGAATATTTCCAATATTTGTTTTATTCCAGAAGAAAATATTGACAATAAAAGAGATTGATCAAAGAATGATTCTTTTTATTGTTTAGTTGTAATTTGCTTACATCGAAACAGTTGTGAACAATCATAATTTGTTTAAACAATTATTTCTATTAACTTGCAAAAAAGCTTAAAATTTTGGAAAAAGCTGTTATTACTATAGGAGAGGATAAAAAATAATAATTTATTCAAACGATTTATTTTTAAATCCATTATTTTTCCACGGTCTAATTGAAAACTGGATAAGAAGTGAAAAGTTTTAGAAAATACTCCAACATTCTAGCGTTATTCTAAGACAATATTACCATACATAATAATAAATTGTTTAAAACATTTCTGTTAAATTAATTATTCCCTCGCTATAGCTGTTAAGTTGAAAGTAAGTTCAAAAATTCGGAAGAATCGCCACTTTCTAACACTATTCTAAAGAAAATTGCTAAAAACAATAATAATTGCTTAAAAAAATTATTTAAATATTTAGTTACATAAAAGTAGAATTTTATATATTAGTATTAATTTCTATAAAAAACTGTAGAAAAATCGTACTTAGTACCAGAAACTCTGAAAACGGATTTTTTTATTTTTAAGAGTGATATTTAAAAATTATATTTTTTTATATTCTTTAGCTTATTGTAAAGAGGAATGTTGAGTTTTAACTCGAGTGGCCAAATATTGAGTATTCCGGATACAATTTACAAAAACGTCCTTTTTCTAATGGAAAATAGTTATTAAACTTAATGGGGCTTGCGAAACCTCTATATATAATTTTTAAGCATTTATTTTGTTATGGATTTGAACAAACTTGAGGGCATTATGGATGAAAATTCAGAGAAAATATTTTCCAATGCTTTTTTGGACCACTAAAATGCATAGTGTACGAAGAGACCCGATTCCGTGGCCAAGAGTCCAATTTTCAACTTTTAAAAGTGCACAAAAGAATGAAGTTATTGTCATGATGGACAATTAAGGTATCTATATATTCTATACATTATTTGTCATTTACTATAATCCTGCTTCGTTGTCAGTTACGCAAACTAGAATATTATTTTTTAATTCATCCAGTGTTTTCCATTCAAATAATAGATTTAAAGCCCTTAAAAATTGTATTCAAGATTTGAATTTCTTGTTATGCACAAATATATAATTGTAATAGTAATAACAACATAATAACAAACAAGTGAAGAAACAAGACAAGAAAATTTCATTAAGAGATGATTTTTTATGGAAAAGATTCTGATTTTTTAATTATTTAAATAATTTGCTTAAATGTGTGAGTGACGGAAAAAGTTAATACGCCATTAGCTTCAATGGAAAAAAATTACATTTACTTAATGTGTTGGAAAATTTTTTTGTCCACCCAATTTATTTTTTAGTATAAATAAACAATTACATATTGCGATACTCTCCTTAGCATTTTTTAGTGATATATGCGTAACAAATGGGGTGGATACAAAAATTATACAACACGTTGCCTTTATATAATTATGCATAGAATCAAATAGAATAATCAGTTTTAAATTAAATAATAAACCTAAATATATTATTTTATGAAAAATTATATCTCAATAAAATGGATTCACCATATTATTAACTTGTTTGGATGTCAATTGATGTGTCCATGGTCCTGAAAAGATTCAAAAATTGTTTATAATTTTATAAATTTCATATTAATTTTTTATTAATGAGAAATCCTTTGCAACTAAATACTTTAATAGATTGCTTTAATAAATTGTTTATAACAATTAAGCTTTATTTTATTTTTGACTTCAGATTCGGAATAAGGAAACAAAAAAAACATCTGTAGGCGTAATTATAATTCATTTTTGTACATTTCAATGGGTTTCCCAACGTTTGGCCACGGAATCGAGTTTTCTGGTCCACTGTGCGATGCAATGTTTGCGGTCTTCTGAAAAGTGAAAATTTTAAAAATAATTGTAATTTTTAATTCAATTTATTTAGAATTTATTGTAATCAAAAAAGAGTAGATTCAAAATGGTGTTAGAAACATATTTTAGAATTTTGTAATTTAATACCGAATAAATACTCGAGTCTGATATTTTCAACGAATGCATCATTTAATTTTTACAGATTTTTAATCTCTATGTACATTATATGTATGATCTGTACAGAACAATTTACCTAATTGTAAATAAATATTCGACTAAGATCTAAATTGACTATTCTTTTCATACAAAATAATATTATTATATTTGCGCTGATAAAATAATATATACTTTGAACCTGATTTTCATTGATAAATGTTTGAAAATTTTTTCAACTCCTTTTATGTTCTTCCTCGCCTCAAAAAATTCTAACAGTTCTTTAACGAATGTTCTCTGTATGAAATAATTTAGATTTATTAGACCCCTGTTTTAAAAAAACATTTTTTAAATCTACGTTGGCTGCAAAGACTGCCAGTAGTAGACAAGGGACTAGGTCATGCAGGCCCTAATAAATCTTGTCGTTCGATTGGTTCCTATCCCTTCACGGTCATTATGCCTCAGGCCGGGCTTGGAAAAAATGATCTTTCCCAAAAAATAAAAAATAATATATAAAAAAATATGTATGTTTTACTTAATAATATGGAAATAAATATAAACGTTTTATTTAATAATATTCCTATATTTCACACAATTATAACAATATATACTAATAAAATGTTTAAGTAATGTTGCTCAAATTTCTTTAATGAATATTTATTGAAATAAGCTATACTATGACTATGTTGTCTAATAATATTTAGTGAGTAATGAGTAGTTACAAAATTCATAAGAAAAAGTTAATATAATGCTTGCAAGGATGAAGAATTGAGCAATTAGTATATTTTTTTGCAAGTTTTATAATAATTACGAAAAATAAAAATATTTTTTGTTAGAAATGTGGCATATTTCATTATTTTCTGTATGAAATAATAAAAATAAGAAAAACTTTAATGGACAATTGTCAAATTCTACAACTCAAATTCGAGTTTGCTTGAACTAATATTTTGTGAAAAAAACAAAAGAAATATGGCAATTTCTTAATATATACCTTTGAGTACTATCATTATGTTATTAATATTCACCATTT